>JAGDQP010017353.1:0-38713 GCA_022664845.1 Lepisma saccharinum | reverse complement strand
GTTCTCCAAATGTGACCATGGTTCAGCTATGAAAGAATCATCAAGGGATTTGATAAGAGTAAGCTAAAAAAAAGCCTTCGAAGTTCCCGAGTGGGAGGTCGATTGTTCCAATTAGTTACTATGGCACCGCAACCATCTTCGTTTCACTAAAGGCCTTAAAAAATAAATTCAAATTCAACCACCATTGTAAATATAATAGTTCCTAGAGTTAGTGAATCCTCCGTTAAATATCACCCACGTAATGGTGGTCATATATGATATACACGGTTTTGAACTCGTTTCGTCGAGACCTTACTAACGACACCTCATCAACCTTGGTAGCCCTAGTATTTCATGAATATTGTCGACGGACTTACAAATGGATATACATATAGCAGGTTTTGGACTCGTCTCGGCGAGAGCTTTCCAACGACATGTCAGCCATCTTTGTAAGCACTAGTAGTTTTTAATTTAAAAGTTATCGTCAGATGTACGGTCAAACAGAGCGGTAGTAGATATGAAGATTCTACCTTTCGCTAGTGAAGTCTAAAAGCGATGACCTGCGTATGACTTGCGTAGGTTGCATCATTAAATATGGTTGTCATGTAATAAAAAGAATACCTAATAGTGATAGATAGTATTAGGTTAATTAGTGAAGTAGATTTAGTTACACAATACCTGCTCTCTGAGCATCGAATGAATAGATCAGGCACTAAGACGACTACAGGAAATTTTACGGTTGCTGTTTGCGTACACTAGACACATACGTATATTGAAAGAAACTCCACATGTAGCATAGTTAGGATTTACTCCTGTAGTACACAAAACAAGTTGTTTACAAGTACATGGTATCACAAACATCCAAACGCGTAGGAAATATATGAGGTCGAGATAGAAACTAAAATTCAAACGCGAAGAATTACACGAAATTTTTTGGATAGCCTTAATGGAAAGATTTGATTTTGAAACGCACTTGAATAACAGGGTACTTTAATTTTAATCAAGATTTTCTTGTTGTTTTTGTTTTCCGTTTAGTGATTTGGGGAATAAATATGATTTATTTCGGTTTGCAAACTGCGCATCAGCTAATGAGAACATTTAGTATCAACAGAATTCCGTACTTTATTACTGGATGTACTCAATATCAGAATAAAAAATAGTCTCCAGGCTAATGTAAGAAAATACTGCACCAATGTTTAAACATATTTTTCCTACAATATCTCGTAAGTTTTGTGTACCAGAAGTGTAAGTAATATATATGGAGAACAAATGTTAGAATGGAGGGTTATCATGCGTTTCTGTTGGTGAATGTTTAACGTTCATTTTGCGCTTCATTTGTACCAAGAATTGCTTTTAAAACTCTATTTTTTTAACATCAGTGATAAGAAAAAATACTGCAAACATTTGTGTACGTATTTTCTTAACAATATATTCTAGTCTAATACAGACACTCATCATACAACATGCTCACTCACGTACACATCAAACGCCTCCAATGTCCGATAAAAAAATTATCATCTTCTTGGCTTGGTTAAATTAAGAACATGGTATCATCTGAGACGATCCACGTTCAATCTCCGCTTTCGGCAGCTTTACTTGTTTCCATGGTTATCAAAACAGCTCTTCATGATAAAGTCTATTTTCGAACTTTTACTATTTCTAATATTACTAGACATTGCAAAAGTACAGAAAAATGATCAAAAACTTGATTCATTCCAGGCACCGCAAAGGGCTGTATAAAATAAAAGGAATATACACTTCCAAGAGTTCACTACGCCAATAGTTATCGTAAGTTATTCGATTGGTCTCATATTTTCAGATTTTAAGGTTTCTCGTAGTTTCTACCTTGATATCTAATTAAATCGCTAACCATCGCATCATAACCTGGATAATTAATAGATTCTAAAGTTCCAAATCTGGATTGTTCACTACGATTCTTGCTTTTTCTGCATAAATAACTCAGCTTTGTTTCAAACACATTTGAAGCGTATACGGGAACAAACGTCTAAGTGACATTTTGAAATTTAAAAAAATCACGAGTATATTTTTATGTGTAATAGGAGAAATATGAGGCACAAAATATTCATACTTTGTACGAAGACACGTTAGACGAATGTCCGCTTTTGTACAGAATATGAATATTTTATGCATCATATTTCCAGGTTATATATAAAATGGTACTCGTGATTTCTTTTACATTTTTTTCTATTTGTAATTGTCACTTAGACGTTTGTTCGCGCATATGCTTCATTTCTGTGTCACTAATTTGTTTGTTAAAACATTAGATAAGTTGAAATAAGTAATATTCTTATCTTAACAAAACAATTTAGAATGACTAATTGATATCCACTGTTTATAAGTAGCAAGCAAAAAAAATAATAATAATAATGCTTTTTCACTTTGTATTAGTAACGATTATAATAATTGAAGTTTCTAGCATTATCTTTCTGAAAAACGCTTAAGAATATAGCGTAGCAGATAGCCTGTTGGACTCTAAGCTCTAGAGTATGTAAATTTCCTAGTCTTTCTTTGGCGCTCGCTACTATATATTTGCTGACAATGGAATTATTTTACAAATATTTTGGGGTCATATTAATATTTAGCTTATCAACCGCAATAAATTTTCTCTTTGAAGACCCTAAGTATATCTTATATTATTTCCGTAGATAGGCTTTAGATGCTCCCCCGGATGCCATAATGACCTGCTCTATCTAACCCAACCTAACAGTTAGACAAATTAAAAATTTGAACAAATTTACCTTGAGTTAAGTCTGGACCTATTAGAATGTAACATACATTATATATTGTTAATGATCCGGGAGAATCTCTGAAGGCCAACCGTTTCTTCGCCATGAAACTGGCAGTATTTCTTCCTATAATTGTAACTAGAACCAGCAAATTTATATATATATATTTTTTAATAGTCAGACAAGTAGGGGCTAGAAACTAGAAACTGGGATTAGCAATCTCTAAACTATGACTTAAAAGTTACAGAGGATGAAAAATACAAAAATAATTTCCAAAGTAAAGCATTTGTTATAGATAAAACTTGCATTTGTTATGTAAAGTTTTAGTCTCTGAGAAAAAAGACAAGAGGAGGTAGCGACCAGGGCGTTTTTCAAGTCTAACATCACAGCATTTGACCAGTGTATAACTGTGGAACACTCCGAATAACCTCAACCAACATGCGTGGCAATAGGATTCGAACCTGAGTCCTTTGTTAGTGTCTGTCCGGAATCCGCGACAGATTTTTAGAAATGGTAGTAGAGAAATATTGTTTCGAACCTCGATTGAATAAACATAAAACATATCTTATCACACACACTACCGTGAAAGAAACTTCCTATGAAGAATTACATATTTTTTTTAGGATTATATATTACATTTTCTGAAATGAAAATAAAATTTGTTGTTGCATTTGGTTTCATTGTTCAAAAGCCATTTTGTGTAACAGCCTTTCCTTACTATATAACGCTCTATTTGAGTAACATCTAATGAAACCAAGTGCAATAAATCAAGAAAATTATTATACATTGCCTTACAGTATGCATAAAGACGATGACAGATGCGAAAATAGCAACTTCTTCGGTGATTTGGAACTGATGAACTTTTAAAAAATTTACAGTGTTTCTATAACACTGAATTTCACTTCACAATATATTATTATTTTACAATTATTAAGAATATTGTGAATATAATATTTTGTCATTGTTATTAAAATTAGAAAATTGCAACAATCACTTTGTTCCTGTAATTGATCTTAAAATATGTGTCATTTTCTAATGCTGAAGAACATAAATAATAGTTTTTAAGGCAACATTTAAAAGAGTATCAATCTCTTTCTGTCATCATTACCCTATACTATAGAACCCCGTTTATCCGTCATCTATGGGATTGAGGGCATGGTCGGAACACAAGAAATGTCGGACTATAAGAGAAACAACGTTTTTAAGTTTTTCTTTGCCATTATGGGACGAGTACACTAAAATGAAAGCCAATTTTGAACATAAATTGTCAAAACTCAATGTTTAAATAAGTAATACTCGTAAACCAAATGATCGGAATACAATGGTGAGGTGTCGATAACTGACTCCACAATCTATATAGTGTTTCAGGTATACGTGGAAACATCCGCCGATATTCATTAACCTGCTTTGTGGTCGGTTTATTTTGCGAGTCAAACGGAGGTCGAATTACCGCAGGTCTACTGTCCTCTCAATTTGCAAATACATTTATCACCAAGCGCTTTCAGTTCTGTTGCTATTGGTTTTAATATGTTTCTTATTATTTTTCAAAATAATGTATTAATTGAAAAATAGGAACTCAACTTTATTGATTTTTTTTTCAATGGTTTTGTTTCAGATCTAACATACCGTAGATTTTCATATTTTATCTATAACATCTAACCTGAAATTATTCATATTTCTTTTTATAAAATTTAATAAAGATGCAATTTCATTTTGCGATTGACATCTGTTCGTAATTTGACAACTCTGTGTAATGAGTTATATTCAATCCCAAGTGACTGTGATATAACGAATCTGACTCTGTACATTTACGGCTCTTAAGTGGCTACTGAGTCGAACCACAGATTCTAGAAAAACCGAAAGATAGAGAGAAGATAGCAGGGAGAAGTAACGGACAGAAACAAGGAAAAGAAATGAGAAAGAAGCAACTGGAAGAGACGAATCTCACCATCAACTCAATCCAAAATTTAGCAGTATGCCCGAAAATAACGAACTATCTTTAACCAAATGTAACAACGACTTGCCCATCCTTATCTTTGCACAAAAATTTGAAGTAAAAAGAAAACAAGGTTCAAAGAGTTTCTGAGAAGGTATAATGACACAACAAAGGACTTGGAATACTGTTCGTCGCCGTGAGGCTGAGAGATGGCGCATCACGTGAACAAGGAATAGTCTGTTGGCGCCAATTTTTCACAGTTTAAGAGAAGACATAAACAGGAGAAAAAAGTAAAGAATGGTGTTCCTGGTAGAAGCAAAATTGAAAATAGACCACTACTTTAACCTTGTAACGCATAGTCTATCTATTTAATGAAATATTTTCGTCACCATTATTTTGCACATATCATATGTATGCATCAATTAAGGTAGTTTTAAAGGCATATTCGAGAAGCTTGTTATTTCCACTACTGTATTGTTCAACATTCAATGTAGTGCTGCCATCTTGTTAGATGTCTGGAAAATATTAGTCTCGACGAAGTGGGGCAAAATGGCGCCAAACAGTGTGGAACAGATATCGTACTTTATATTGTTATGTTAACTGTTCACAAGTTCAGCAAACCGTTCCAGAATATCAGTAAGCCGAAATACTATCCAGTTAAAGTTAAAGAGGAAGAAATATTAAGCCATCTTTCAACACCACTAGCCAGTACATCTACTGGTAATACTGAACCGCACAACCATACTCTCCAAGGCAACAAACCAGTACATCCAGTGGTACTAATAATGAGAAAATAATCATGAAACGTGTAAAAAGCAATTCTATTCAACTCATTTCTACCAATGCCTACTTCGCTAATACCAAAAGCATTGGATAGATGACTAACAGACTATTACGTCATCCGAAATTCTGGATTGTAAACAAAAAGTCCTCGGAAAGAAACTTCGAAGTTCCTAGCGGATGGCATACAAAACGGTTCCTCTTCCTCTTATCGACATATGTAATTTTGCTTATATTTACGACTGTGACGATTCCATTATTGAAATTGAAAATGACTGTATTGAGTGACTAGAACTACATAAAAATACAGCGTCTATAGAAGACTCGACACAATGTGACAAATAAACAAAATGGGTCGGTGAAACTCGTTCAGCTTATCCAGACAAGTGATCTACATGCGGAAGGGAGGAAATCCGGTGATTACGTACTGTTAAGAAGCTGAGATCTGAGAAGATGTTTTTAATTTACTATCCCACTGGGATAGGACAGAGGGATAAATACAACATATTTTCTGGATGCGTATCGTTACAACATAGTGTTCCAGAACCTAGTCATTATAGTTGACCTTCTTCCTAAAGAATTGAAATTTTATGTAATCTATTTTTAAGCAAATAAAAACATAAAAATGTAGATTTTTTTGTTGATTTAAAGGTTGCTCCATCTGTCCTCCCTTGGCCCTATACTTTCACCAACTTTAAATTTAATATTTTATTTTTTTCAGTTTCT
Organism: Lepisma saccharinum; assembly: GCA_022664845.1. NCBI lineage: Eukaryota > Metazoa > Arthropoda > Insecta > Zygentoma > Lepismatidae > Lepisma > Lepisma saccharinum. Next base: position 32,545 of record JAGDQP010017353.1, on the reverse strand, counting down.
AATGTACAAATTTACAGTGACGATGAAGATATATTTGCAATTAAAAACATTTGTTTTTGCAAAATTCGAGACTTTGTGATATGGACATGTATTTTTCTACGTCTGAAAGTGATTTCTATAACTAATGAGTAAAATTGCGTTAAATTGAGACTATTGACACTACAATATAAATTAAGGGGCTACTCCTTAATGTAGAATGCATTAGAAGAGTTATGAACTGGAAACGTAATGCGTAATAAATGACAGTAGGTGTCCTGTATTTGCAAATGATTAATGCAAACGGCATTTGTGGTTTTACAGACACAAGAATAGTATTCTCGGAGCAAAATCGTGGAAAAACATTTCATCCTAAGATATTTATTTCGAGGAATACTACAATGACGGGTTGAACACAGGTGAATAAAAACGATGCATAATTGGTACATTTTATGAATTATTTTCCTTTATCCTATAATTAATTATTAGAAATTAGCGATATTTCTTGATAATATTGCACATAGATTACAGACAAATTGTACACATTATTAGTATTCGGACTCCATAACTCATCCTGTGAATACGTTACTGAGTTGTTGATTATGTGATGTCACACTCGCATGCGAGATGCGCACCGTTGTTTAAAAATAACTTTGATCACTTATGTTAGTCTCCAGTCATTTATATAAACAAATCTTTCGGATTCTGCATTATTTTTCTGGATAAAAAAACTATAGTGATTTTAATACTGCATGTTACGCAATGTACAAGAGTTTAGTATATGCTATTATTTACATTCAAGTGTATTGATCTAAAAGTCTGTTATAAACCAAATAACATTAAACCAAAAACATTCAATAGTCAAAAAATAATATTTTGAAAGGGCATTTAATTACAACGATGAATATGTTATGTGTTATTGATTCTGTTGATCAATTGTAATCAGTATGTGAGCTCTATGTTCGAAAAGACAAATGAGTACGAATAATGACGAAAAATGTGTAGATCTATAAGCAGTTGTACTTCAGTGTATCGACACTTATCCTTGGGCTCCGGTTAAAACAGTCCCCTTAATCCAGGGAGTTGTAATAAAGAAGTTCTTGCTATTCCCGTTTGTTTCTTTGCATGCTTTTCCTTTTGCATACACAATCCTGTACAGCACTTACATCAGTGGGCAGATACATTCATATATACTGTAGATTTAAAATATATATATATTCGAGTTACTCAGTCAGTACTATTTATAGTAATAAATCTTGCCTTTCAGCCTAAATTCAAATCCTACGCCCATAGCTGGAGAAGACGCAACACCCTCATAGGAGAGTAGCTGGGTACTTTACAATTAAGAGATAGAATCATAGTCTGACGTTCATAAAATATTAATATTGTATCTTCCGATTATTTAATGTTGCTGAATATTACACACATCTATACAAATATCTCGCAAATACTTTTTCTGAAGATAATGATTGCTTAAAAAGTTAGCAGTTTAGATAATCTGTTAATGCCTTTCTGTCTGGAAGTATTAATGTTTCTAGACCCATTTTATATCCCTTGAAGGCTCCAGTAACTTTTAGTCCATTCAGCTTCGTTTGAAAATCAAAATACGGCTACAGATGAGCCAATCAGCAAATTTTAGATCTTAATTTTTTCTCAAGTTTCAAGAAAAGAAAGAATTGCGTGGACGGACATCTCTTGAAAGTTATTTAAAAAGTCAAAGAAGGGGTGTATTCATTCATCAGTTGAGGAGTTTTTAAGTTTATCTTCAGTTCCACCAGGCAAATATCATGATAGTACTTAAACGTAAGCCTTGAACATTGCTCTACCTCATCTCCGCCCAGAAAGAGTGTTTTTCAAGGGACGTCATCCGTCAGACATATCACGGACTATCTGTCGAGTGAATAGATAATAAATGTTATTAAAATAAGAAATTTATCTGTTTCTTTAGGAATTCAAGATTTCAAACTTTATTTTATTATGTTTCTAATTCGACTTTGTTTTTACATGAATTTTTCAGTACCGTACCTTAGAATATATTAAGCTCTTCTTGAAGCTAGTTTTTCATTTGAATTTGGCAAAACGATATCAGACCTGCAAGTTTGAATAAAAGTTTGGTACGAAGAAAGGTCATGGTGAAGGTTAAATTTACAACATTCTAGGAGACATAAAGGCCGATTAAGAGAACTAGAAAGACAATGGAATAAAGATAAAAATTAAAGGAAAAATAAAATAAGAAAATAGCTTTAAAATGGTCGACAAACACATAAATTCATTATGTAAAAACTTGTAAATAATCTTTTGATATGAGTGACCAATAGAAATGTAGAATAAATAGTTGGGAAAATACATTTTGAACTAATCAGAAAATAGTTGTGGAGCAACAGAAACCACATAATCCATTTCGCATCTTCCGGTTTTACCCATATCTTCCGTATAACTCGAAAATTTATCGTTTCTTCTTCTTCTTCTTCTTTACAATATGCATTAGGTACTTGTGCTTGGGTCTTCAATTTTTTTCATTGTTTCAAGAAGAACAGAGTATTACCAGACATTACAGTCAACTACGCATACTCATGTAACATCTCATTATCTCTCTCAAAAATACATTTATGGAAAATCTGACTTCACCAATGTTGTACTGGTACAATTCTGGCTTACATTTATGTTACATGACCTCCCCCCCATTTACAAATATCGAGCAACATTCAATATTGTTTATTACAAGATGGCAGCTATGATCAACGTACCATCTAAAATACAGCACATTGACCGAGTATCTATTCCCGTGTTTTTGTTTCACATTATTTCTAGCGTTTTACAAATAAACGCGTTTTCCGACTTAGATCACACTATAAGTACATATTCTTATGAATCAGACCTGTGGCCACTGCGTCCGTCTTTATGGATGAAAGCACTTTTAATCATATTTTTCTGGTGGTTTCCTGATGTTCCCCACTCCTCTACCAAGTTTCGTCGAAAATGCAGTTTGATGCATCGATAGATTTACTTGTTAGAAACTTGGCTCATTCCGACACAGATACTGTTGAAGGGTCTTTAGTAAAGGCCCTCCACGTCGTTCACTCTTTCTATATTATGTTCCAATATTTTGTAATTCTGCAGTTCCCAAATTAGAAGGAAATTTCCTTCAGTGCACATGAAACGCAGATTCTTTCAAAAGATAGGAAAATGCGAGAAGTGAATTAAGAACACCAAACCTGTGAACTGTGTTTCTTCCGTTCGTAACTGATTACTAACACTTATATCTTGTGCTAATTCCGTGACCGCTACCAATCTTAGGTGCAAAAACAATTCGTGATGGTACACCTTCATAATAAATTGTATTTCTATAGTTAGAACGGTGTGGAAAATGGTTTTGAGGCAGACATTTTTAATCCAAGAGGGCGACGTTTTAAAAATGTAACATTTTCCTAAACTACTCTTGATAATACACCTATATACCGAATTTCGAATATCTAGGTCAAACAGTGTAGAAAATAGATTTTTGTGATCTACCATTTCGGATCAAAGAGGCGTCTTTGGAGACATGTTGAAATGTTTTCTTAACCTACCAGTGATGATGTTCCGTCATAACAAATTTCGCTTTTGTATCTCCACCCGTTTAGACTGAGTATTTTGTCAAAATTTCATGTTGATGACCATTTTGGATCCAAGATAGCGACTTTTTTAACATTTTGTAATATTTTCATAACTTACTAGTGATGATGTACCTTCATACTAAATTTCGTTTTTCTCGCTCCAGCCGTCTAGGATGTATATTCTTTGAAATTTTACATTTGGCCGCCATTTTGAATCCTAGATAGCAACTTTTTTTCAAAATATCGTTATTTTACCTTTACCTATTTACCCCCAGTTTTCCAATCAACCGCTAAGCTTCTACCCAGGGCTAAGTTGAGGCCAGGTAATATTTTCCAGCACAAAATATGACTTGGCCTCAACTTAACGCTGACTAGAAGCTTAGACGTCGATTGTGAAACTGGGGGTTATCTTCATGTCAAATTTCATGTTTCTAGCTTCTTTCGAACGCCCTAAATAATATGATGAGTCAGTGAGTGTGCCTGTCCGGTGACCGAGCGGTCTGCGATGGCAGCCCATCGGCTCGAAGATCCCGGGTTCGAGTCCCGGCCGGGGCATGGGTGTGGATTTTAACAGCTAAAGGCGAATCGTGACGGGCCGAAGTCCAAAGTTACTAGACTGGCCCATATAAAAAAATAAAGGGTCAGTGAATGAGTCCAACTCGAACATGTTTCCAGCTATGAATATGAAATTTCGTCCACTTGCACGTATTTGTTGTAGCTTTGAAAACTCATATTCCTATTTTTAACATTTATAAACTCTTGTTCCTGCATAACATGCTTCTGGTAGTGCTGTTGTTTTGTCAAGCAGAACTTGGCTGCATTCAAGAAAGTACTTTCTTTGAAAATAATTCGAATTATGCCTAGTTTTGGGGCTACAGGCGCTCAAAGTTATACAGTCATCGTTAGAAATGACGCCATATCTCTACTTAGAAAACCACAACCAAATGCACCTATCTGAGTTATGTTTATGAACAGCCTACATGGGATTTCTGTGACTCATACTATTAAATCATTTAATTTCTTGACAACAAAACTTTTTACATTGCGAGAGCGGTCTATGTGGCACTCTGTCAACCATGAATATGACTTACATGGATGTTTCTGTTACTACTCTGAATGATTAAGCACGTTTTTGTGCCGTATTACATCCGTTGAAACGTTCTTGTGATATCCAAAATAAGGTGGAATTGAATTGGTATATCTTTTCTTCTATATTCTTTCGCTTCTTTTCTGTAAATTTAGTACAACATCAAAATGCAAATAGAAACGTAAATATTAAAATACCTGGACCAGCAGGGCCCAGGCAGGACTTTTAATCCACAGAACAAAATGGGCAAATTGTAAAATACCTGGGCTCACATTGTCACCCAGGCGGGATTTCTAGCCCATAGGGCTACTTTCGTCCTATGAGAGTTGTAGTTTGTTTGGATTCGAAGATACATTAATTTAGTAAGAATCGGAGTCAGGATCATGGCACACTCGCCCCCACCAAGCAAACACCCAGGACACCCCCAACAGGATTAAGTTAATTTATTGTGGCTTGTGTGATGTCTTTATTGCCAAGTTTAATTTAGATTTTTGATTTTTAATTATTGTAGACTTCTGTGATGATGATAGACTGATGGTTAGGATATATGGGATTGTAGGTTGTTTGGAAGCAAGGAGGTGGAGGAGATTAATTTTGAATTTCCCATATCTTGGTGTGTTAATTCTAGGCCTTCATGCTCGTTGCTAAGTTACAATTATTATCTCATTTCGTTTATGGTATGTTTTTTGTTGTTAAGCGCTGTGTTTGATGATTCTAGTACGATAAAAGCTCTTGATAAGTTATATGATGCCTGCTTATTTTGTGATTCATCTGTCGTGGTTAGTTTGCCGTGATGATATTTTTTGTCTAAGGCTGAGTGTATATAGTTCTTTTGTCTTTCGTTCATGTAGGTCTTTATAGTAATTATTGAGATACTATTATGGATATCTGTTTGGTTTACATTCCATATTTTTTGTGTATATCTGATCCTGTATCTCTTCAACTTTTCAATTTGTTCAGAACTTATTTTTTTTTTTGGAATGTCAGGACCCGCGGAAAGCCCCGCCCTGAGGAGTGACCGCTCTCCAACTTCTACTGGCGATCTCCGCATGCACATACAACATGCAACTAAAGCATCTGCCGCGGGCGTGGATGCTACGATTTATGTCTTTCGGAGACATTTAACACGAACGGAATATGTAAAAGAAAGAGAAAAGAAGGTGAAACAGGAAGATAGAGATAGAGAAGATAAAGAGATAGAAAAAAAAAAGAATATGCATTACTGTATATTCTGTAAAAATCCCTGTATCGGTTCAAACTAGATAGTTTACTTGGTAAACCACACATGCAAGAAGGGTGGATAAGCCCAGGTAAAAGTCTGTAATGACTCTAATCTGATTTCGCATCCTATAAGCAGTGTTTGTATCATGCAAACACACCTATACCGGTAAATAAATATTTGTGAGGTCATGCATAGTTTAATAGATTTCTGAGGTCTTTGTGAAGTGTGGCTTAAAAGATTTGCTTTTCTGTTACACTCCAGAAACTCTGACCGTCTTTATTATACACACCTTGTGGCTAAAGTTATGAAACATACACACTTTAAGAAGACCTCAAAATTATACAGAATGATACCCTTTAAAGGAATCATAGATATACTGAAAATATAATGGAACAGACTCTTATCGAAAACCTCACATTTATATAAAATGATAAACTTTTGCAGTAGTATGTATATACCTAATATTACGAAAATTGTATAAAATTTATGCGAATATTTCGAAGTCTAACTTACTTCAAATGACAGCTAAAAGGAATTAGTTAAAAATAAAACTTGAAAAATAATATTTAAGTGAGATCTTGCATAGTATGATATATTAGAGATGACTTACAAATTGATTGTGAAGAGGTGCATTTTTATCCATCCCTCCTTTGGTCGTTTTTGCGATACACTAGTAACAAAAGGTATGTCTCTTAGATACTTTTAATGTACCTCACTCATATAGAAATTTTTTTTTATTGAAATAAAATAAATAAAAATGAAATAACAAGTTTCGAAAGATTCTGTCAAAGAAAAATAGATCTTGAACGACATCTGACTCATTTACATGGAGCAATAACCTATACCCTAGTAAAATTATGTAACATATACTATGTTTTTGACTGACAGCAAATTTATAATATTTCTTTTACATTCATCAAATGCGAGGTCTGTTATCAAGGTAACACACCCATGATTTTCCCTTACTATAACTATGAGGTTCGAAGTACTGGCCCTTATATAATATTTCGCAGTGTGCGAATTAAATTTTTAGTCAGGGGGAGGGGGATAAACATAACGCACGGATTTCAACAGGGGATTTATACAATTCTCAGCCATATTCAATCCACTACTTTACAAGGCCTCTCCCAAAGGAAGAAGTTGGTCTACTGCTCGCACGCTAACCAGACGTGTTAATAGAGGAGAGCCGAAGCTCTCAACTGTGATCGCCACTTTCTTTTATTCACGGCTCTTCCCCAAATGCATCACGAGGCTGAGTTGGCACCGTTCCAAACGCACACGCATTGGAAAACTCCCTTAGCAGAGCTGGAAATCGAAGCCGAAACCCCACGATAAGCAGTGAGCGACGATGGCCACTAGACCAGCGGAGAGACAGAGAGTCCTATTTTCCAATAAGCGGTTATTTATTCAAACCAATCATACTAAATCTTTCACATTAAGCTATTTTATAAACATCCCAAAAGAAACGGCTTTCAAATAGGTTTCTTAGCTGCTAGTAAATGTTCATATACCATTGTCTCTTACGTAGTTTCAACTTTTGCAAATAATAATGTTCCTATTTTCTATCTGCGAGTTCGAGGTCGAAGTCCCATCACGAGGTTCCCGAGAAATCCCACCCAGACGGGATTTGTCATCCACAAAGCAGATATGGCATGAGCCGGGATCGAACCGACGATCCCCAGCACCAAAGGTGAGCTACATACTGTTTAACCGCCGCGCTCGGAACTTATATGTTCGTTATTCGCCTATCCGAAATGTTCCATACACATGTCTTACACAGTATGTATTCATTTCATTGTTCAAGTTCGCAAGTCCAACCTCAACCTCACTTGACCTCGACCTCAAACCGTGAGGTCTACGTTGAGCGAGTTCGAGGTTGAAATTTGATCACAAGGTTGAGGTTGAGTGAGGTCGAGGTCGAAGTCCCATCGCGAGTTCGAGGTTGAGCGAGGTCGAGGTCAAAATGAGATCGCGAGGTCGAGGTTGAGCGAGGTCGAGGTCGAAATGAGATCGCGAGGTCGAGGTCGATGCCCCTTCGCGAGGACACAAATGTTTGGCAAAAACAAAGAAACTCAAGAACGTATTCCTTACCCGCTATTCTTAGTCTTATTACCTAAAAGTACCGATACCAAAGCAATCTATGATCTCCATTATTTGTTGAGCTACCGAGTTCAAGTTGAACAGTATCGACCTCCTGAAATATTACAGTGCTTCCAATGTCAGCGATTAGGTCATTATAGAAAAACGTGCTTTTGTGATCCAGTTTGTGCTAAGTGCGGACAAGGCCACCTCACCAGTGAATGCACAAAGCAACCTGATACTCCAGCACATTGTTCAAGCTGTGGCAAAGATCATCCAGCTAACTATCGTGGCTGTCAAGTCTTCAAAAAAGCATTAGAACAACTTCGTTCCCAAAGGAATCAAACAACTTCTTCTTCTGAAACAAAAAATGTCAAAACTTCCACTGCAAATTCTACTAAAAATCAATCTAAAATTTCTGACACTACTAAAACTCCTACTCTGCCTAATAAAAACAGTTCTTTTGCACTTAAAGTTCAAGATTCATCAAACAAGAAATACTCACAGCAGTCAGCTAATGAAACAAATTCAGATCAACAACCTAACGAAACAACTGATGACACTGAATCTTCTGGTCTGACATTTTCCAGTTTAGCTGCACTTGGAACCACTCTCCAGACTATATATGATCTTTTTAAAAGACTTTTTCAAGCACTTAATGTTATGAAGATTCTTACACGGGTACAACAAGGTTTAACTAAGATACCACAAGATGCTGGATTATTAACTACACTCTCAACTGTTGTACAAATCATCGTCTCCATTGTTGATGATGGCTCCGAATAAATTTAAAACTGCACGTCACTTACGAATTGCTTTCTTCAATGCCGATGGAGTACTTTCACAAAGCCAACTTCTTCAATATTTTTAAATGAATACAATATACATATTTTCCTTCTTAACGAAAGCCATCTTCAACCATTCCATAAACTGAAATTTCGTAATTATAACATCTTTCGTACTGATCGCTTAGGATTAAAAGGAGGCACTGACATCATTTTTTAAAAACTATCTTTCCGCTGATCAACTTACTCTTCCTAACTTACAATCTATAGAAGCCACTGGAATCAAATTACACACCCATGATTCTGATATCAATATCATCGCAGACTACAAAGCACCTAAAACTACACTCAACATTGACGACATTCGTCATTTAAGCGCTTTAGGACTTAGAGTTAATAGCTGGTGACTTAAATTCCAAGCACTTGCTTTGGAATTCTCGAAACTCAAATCCAGCTGGAATTGTCCTCCACAGTGCTTTACCACGCCTTGATATTACGCCCATTGCACTAACAGAACCTACTCATTTCCCAAAAATGGCGGCAGACCCGATGTTCTGGACATGGCTTTATTAAAAGGAATTGATGTCATTAATGGGCCCCATGCCATATCAGCTTTAAACTCTGATCACATCCCTCTTATCATTGACATTCATCAGCTTCACTCTGTTGAAAACCTTCAATTACCGCCTATTTACACTACTGACTGGGACCGCTACTGAAAACTCATCACTCGAACTACTGATCCTAGACTTCCACTAAATTCTTCTGATGGCATTCATGCAGCTGTTGATACAATAACCTCCACCATTAAATCTGCCTTACGTCTCACTACCACCTCCACTCGTCAACCACTTTCTGCATTTACCATCTCTCCAGAACAATTAAGGACTCATGCGCTCATTGCACTGAAACGATGGCTACGTAAAAAATGGCAGACCACCAGACAACATCTGTATAAAACTCTTTGGAATCAACTCTCACGTCGAGTAAAATTTCACCTTCAGCGGATTGCAGCTAATAATTGGTCACTCAAATTACAACAACTCACTGAACCTAATCACGAATTCTGGACCTTAGTCAATTTTCTATCCTGGTTGGAAGGCCCGATGGAAGGAGGCCATTGGGAAGACCGAGACGTCGTTGGGAGGACAATATTAGAAGAGATCTTCGAGAAGTAGGTGTTCGTGATGAAAACTGGCTTGATACTGCCCAGGATAGAATCCAATGGCGAACGTTTGTTACTGCGGCGATGAACTTGCGAGTTCCATAAGCCATAGAGTTAGTTAGTTAGTTAGTTAGTCAAATCTTTCACTACATCTACTCCTAAAACAATCAATAGACCCTTACACAGTTTCCAAGGACTCGTCTATACTGCTAATGACAAAGCTGAAGCTCTCGCCGATCCTTTAGAAACACAGTTTATGCTTAATGCCGAACCATACGATGAAGATACAATAACCACAGTTCATCGTTATCTGCGCTCCAAATCTTTTGATCATCCTTTTGATCCGTTAACTCTCATCACTCCTCGCGAAGTGCAAACAGTCATCAAGAAATGACATACTTGTCGTGCTTCAGGACCTGATAAAATATCTCCCACTGCTCTTAAACGTCTAAATCGCAAGATGATAGTACTCATTACCAGACTCTTCAACGCTATTCTCCAACACAGTTACTTCCCTTCTCAGTGGAAGATTGCTAAAGTAGTGACAATACCGAAGTCTGGTAACGATTTACTCTATCCGCAAAATTATCGGCCAATCAGTTTACTCTCCAATTTGAGTAAGGTTTTTTAAAGACTATTACATGCCCGTCTCACAAAATTTGTACAAGCACAAAATTTAATACCTGATCACCAATTTGGCTTCCGTTCAGAGCATGATACAACTGCACAACTCGTCCGAGTTGTTGAGGAAATTACTTTACAATTTAATACCAAAGGACACACCATAGGAGTATTTTTGGATACCTCTTACACAACCGCAGCTTTTATGTCAACTATCATGGCTACGATTCTGTTACTCATCCTATCACCGCTGGAGTACCTCAACGATCTGTTCTTGCACTGTTACTTTTCAATTTATATACTTCAGATATTCCAACCCATGTTCACACCAAATTAGCTACCTTTGCTGATGACACCGCTATTTTCGCTTCTTCTCGCAATCTCCGTTATTCCCACTTATATGCACAAAGACGTCTTGCTTCCATTGAAGACTGGACTACAAAATGGCGAATGAAGCTCAACGCTGACAAAACCACTGTTGTTCACTTTTCCAAACGATACACAGGACTTTTACAACCCCTTACGCTCTTTGGAACGCAACTTCCGTATAGTTAATAAGCACGCTACCTTGGAGTTGACTTGGATAGAACTCTATTATTTCGCCAACATCTTAAAACTGTCGCCAGTCGAGCTCTCACTCGTCCCTTTGCATTATATCCAATACTTCGCAGCCGTGAACTTACAATTGAAGCTAAACTGAACACCTACATCATGATGATTCGTTCTCTTTTGACATATGCTGCCCCTGCATGGCAATATGCAATACAAACTCACCACATACAACTTCAACGTATCCAAAATCGAGCAGCTAGGATGATCACAGGTCATAGCAGAGACACACGTATTGTACAACTTCATGAAAATTTGTCTCTTCCCATGCTTAATGATGTCATTGATTTTCAATGCCGTTCCTTCTGGAACCGTGTCAACAACTCACCTTATCCTACCTTAAACATCTTGGGCCCTGCCCAACCAGTCTGTCATACTCACCGCATGCCCCATCCCAGATAAGCACTCTAGTCCTACTCACACCACAGACCACCTGTCTGAAACTCACTATTAACTATTCCAACTCCAAATCATGACCAATACTTTTTATGGAAGGAAATTAAATCCAACTCAGCCTCACTGATTTACTTTACCATCGTAGCCTGGCTTATACAATTGCTTTCCTTTTTCCTCGACTCGTCAACTATGCCTTCACCTCATTTTCGCATTACATTCACTGCCTTAGGGAGCTACAGTTACTCCCTAATCAATTCAATTATTATATTCCACATCACGCCATAATAATCACATGGAAGTCATGAGCTTTTAGCTCGAAACTTCGCACATTGAAAGTCATCATTTTTCTGGGGAGGTCAAGGTCGAGTTTGAACGAGGTCGAGGTTGAGCGATGTCGAGGTCGAAGTCGAACTCCTGTCGCGAGGTTGAGGTTGAGCGAGGTCGGGTCCAAATGTACACCTATGAACGAGCCAGCTGTGCCTGAAGTCATCCGCTGCCATCTCGCCGCCGCCTTGAAGGAGCCCGGGGTTCTAGCCACGTTGCCGTCCGTCAGTTCTCTTTGGATTTTTGGTAAGTGAGATCAATGGTTCGTTTTCTTGTGTATTTATTTTAGAAACGGTGAAGTCTCGTTGTCCGAATATCTTGGTTAAGACCTGTAATTGTATGGGTCATTTATGTATTCCAAGCGTCTACCCGATACCTATGTCTACTTGTCATTCCAGGCAAGTGCAGGGATGGTACCACGACTTCTAAGGTATAAGTTCGGGAAGTCACCAATATATATATATATACTGATGTCGCAAAAGATATCAAAACTAAATTTACCTCGTTTATTTTGGCCCCGAAACGTTAGAGAGCTATTCTTTTTCTTTGATAAGAAATGCATCGCATCATTGACCGGCAAATAACGTAAGCGTTTGACGAATTTTGACATAGCTTCTCAGCTTTCGACGTTTTGTAGTCCGTAAGAATATAATTTCGCTTGAATATGAAAATTACGAACAAATTTTAAGATTCTGAAATAGCAAACAAGCAACTATTTTCAATATTAAAAAGTGGATAGGTCCATATAAATGCTGTTATACAGTAAACACATACATTGGTGATCTAAATGCTTCTGAGACCGATTATCAGTACTAAATATAATACTTCTAAGCAGCTATTTTTTATTTGTTTGTAAACGTAGTTAAATAATTTTCGCAAGTTGATATTGGCATAATTCGCTAAGGAATTGAATTGTGAGTTAAGTAGTTGGACATAGAAAGATGCAGTTAAGTGAATTAGGAGGAAATAGGAAGACGAAGAAGAGATTGCTTATAGATCACCACTGCCACAATTGATAGAACATTTTAGTGTGCTCAAGGGTGAAACGGGTGAAGTGTGAATAATATATGTTAAACTCGATAAAGGAATTACAATAATTATATGGAATATGCTAATGAATTTGGAAAACGGAAAGAGATGTAAATACCGTTTGAAAATCTGTTTTATTTTTAAACGTGGCTTACATCCCTTTGCTTTTAAACCTCTCGGTTTAAAATTTGCGCTCTTGTTTAATTGGTTAATCTTACTGGCAGAAACGCATTTTATTATATGTTTGATGATCTTCCTACATCAATACGGATAAGTTAAGTTATGTTAGCACAATCTTTGTTTCAAGTGTTTAGTATTATTACCTCTTCATTTTCGGAATTATCTTTTAATCATACACTTTCCACACCCACACCAGTGTTCGTGAGACGTACAGTATAGTCCGCTGGAGACTCTTGTGCGAAAGCAAGTTTAGCTTGAAAGCATAAAAACGCACCTTTTCGATCGTTACATTTTCGAATCGATATCTCATAACTTTCGAGAGAACCTCCATGTGCACACCACTGAAAATTTTATCTTAGGTTAGTAATTATTTAGGGATCTGCCTTTAGCAAGAATTGACTTTCACCACCTGTTACTTCCGACGCACAGTGGGGTCAAAGCATAATTTGGGTATGGAATTTGGAATACAATTTTTGGCAGAATTTTGGGTATGTGGAATATTTAGCAGGAAATTGTAATGGAACCAATCAGTTCATTGTGTACAGTGGCTACAATAATGTATTCAAAGTTTACAAGCAAGATATACACATAACAGAAAATTACAATCAAGATACATAATAGTACAGTGTACATGCGGCACCGCAGCACAAACGTTCATGCATCATGTCACTGAAAATTTAGAAGAAAAGTCACACACCTAAATGTTTATAATAGTATGCCAGCAGGCCTATGTGACTCATCACTACTTTACAGTGTATCAGCCTAGGCCCAAAATGTCCAGCGATTAATACATCTAAATAATTCATATGAAAATAATACTCTTTCCTCTTTGGAATTTTAAGCAGGCTTGTAATAAGGTCTGGTGTGATTAAAAGTAAATGCAACACATCTTCGTTTGTCTTGGTCCGTGAAATCTTACGAGCAAAGTATTCCCTGTATTACTTCGTTTTTTTCGTTCCTCCTGGGCTTCCTCAGTGAGTTGCCCTATTGGAAGCAGAGCATGTTGAACAATTTGAACGCCATGAATTAACAACTTATGAACTATTGGCGGCATTTTGTACTAGTGATATTGCGCGATAAATTTCTGTGCCGTGTCAAGATCACATTGACGAAAATTCTGGATAAGTATGTCATGACCACTAGCAAGTGTCTGCAGCACAGTCTTTAACCTCCATATGATACCAACATGAAGGTCAGTAATACTTGAAGAAAATTCTGGATTACAAAAAACGCCTTGCTGTATTTCCATCATTGGTGCTACCAAATCCTCTCTTTGGTCAACTAGTAATCCCATTTCATGTTTAAATCTATCTTGAATACATTTTTTTCTTTGTGCTACGATATGTTATATTCTTTTTCATGAACTTACCGCTTCCAAAAGAGCATTTTATAGGAAAGATGTAAAAGGCTTTCGAAGAAACGTATCTATGCGTGAAGCTCATACACTTAAAGCACTCCCCAAAAGATGCAGGATTTTTTAAAGACAAACAAAGTATTCCTAGAAGCAGCCCCTCCAGAACTATTTTCTCAATCCGCCATTGGTCATACGTCATAGTTATCTCTTCGAACGTCCACGCCATGAATACATTATCATTTTATAATTTTCACGCCACAGTTGCTTGCTGCGACTCTTTCATCGTGCAATTAATTGCTCATTTCAGGGATCCGGTAGCGACGCTTTATACATTATCATACGCTATATTTCCAAATTGCGCAAACGTGCGCAGGTTTTTTCTTTATGGACAGACAAAGTAATGTTTACTAGGCACGTACTAGGTCCATATTAAGGTACCAGTGGCAGCGGCGGCAGCCAGAAAGAGAAAGGGTCCCAGGGAAGGACATATATTTCTACGATGATGCATGTGCTCGGCATAGGCAGCGTCGGTGAATATTAATACGCGCGTCTGACATTCAAAAATTGACAGCACAAGTGTTCATACTAGTTTCATAACTTCCATATAACTTAGTGGTTGCAGTTTCTTCGTTCAGCCAACTTTGGCACCGATGGAAATCAAAGGAATAAAGAACTGCAACGTCATAAGGGACGTTTTCTTCCCATCAACCGATTTTAATGAAGTTTTGCACGTAATATCTAGACAATATGAGAATTCCAATAATAAAAATCGTATGTCCAAACCACTTCCGGTTATCATGGAAAGCACGTCCAAAAATTACCACTTCCAGATTTTAATTTTTAAAGTGTTGTTCAAAATAAAATCAGATATATCAAGAATGGCTTAAGCTTTGAAATTTAAATTTCGTATGGAAAGTACTAATATAATGAGCATGTTACACTGTAAGCTACAAGACCACATCTTTAACCGTTGTGGAGATAAAAATTAGTTTTCTTATGTAAACGTGCAATTTTTGTTATAAAAATACACTTTGCTCTGGAAATTCTGTATTGTTTAACCATCAGCCCCTACTAGTTACAAAACGATACTTCGCTCAAATAATCTCCATATAATGTAGAAGAACATATCCAAAAATCATTTTGCAACTGATGGCGGCTGATACATTTTGCACTCTAAAGATGGATCCTAAGTTTTATAGCGTTGTTCAAAATCTGGTCCAATGTGGATCTATTTCTTCTAAATCATTAGTGATCTCCAATTATTTGATCTACGTATACACCTAGGCGGGCTAGCAGTACATTAATGAATAATTTGTAACATGTTGGGAGTAATGCGACTACGCGGTAAACATTACAGTCCGATATATCGCCTTTTGAGAACGGGAACAATTATTAAGGTTTTCCATTCCTTTGGAAACTCTTCTTTTTTCCATATAACACATCAATTTGTACAGTTCCTTGATTAGTGATGTTTCTTCCACTTTTATTAAATCGATTGGAACATAGTTTATTCTTGGTGATTTGAAATTCTTCAATTTTCTCCGACCTTTTGACCTCGATCTTGCTAGGTTCGCGTATCCACAGTTCTGATGTATATATTTTAAATTCCTCTGTTTTTCTCCGTTGTGTACAATAAAAAGTTTGTCGAAATAATTTTCCCTCACATTGACATTAAGTGCGATCCAGTTGAAGATCTTCGTTTTCATTTCTAATCATCCCTAATCTAGGCTAGTAACCTTTCCCTAACGTGTTTACCCCTTTGTATAGATCTCGTAAGATATGCGTAATGCTGTTTTCTTCTATCTCCTAATTATTCTGCTTTTTTTCTGAATCCTGGTGTGGCGTTTCGTTTCGCGTTACTGTAACGGATGGTATTTACTTCTCTATTATTACTTAACCTTCGTCTTATCTTTATTTTCTAAATATTCTACAACGGCCATTACTGGCCATTTAAATACTTCTATGTGATTACTTGAATTTTGTATAGTACAGGAAATGTAATACATTTTAATTCAGTATCGAGAGTTACCTTGTCGTTAAAATCACTCGAGATAACAATCTCAAGACACATTTAATTTTACCTTTTTATTATGAAATGCCTTAATTTACTCTCGGTCCCAAAGATGGTAGGAAGTTGAAGTCTTTTGGTGTATTCTAAGGTAAACGCGCATAAAATATTTGTTGAAAATTAAAACTTGACAAAAAAATAAATAAAATATTTTTTTGTATTTCATAACGAATCGTATCTAATGTATAGAAATTCTTCTTTTGGATATCAAATATCTATGTTCCTCAATTTGTTTCCTAGAACTACTGGTAGAAGTATACTATATGGTTTATGTTTGCTATTTCGAATTTTACCAACTATTTTCTCCTGAAAGGGATGAAGGTAACATTTCAACCTATAATTATAATTATAGTAACTTGAAAAATAATAATTAAAAAGTCAATTTTGCAGAAAAAAGAATACATTCATCTCTATAAAGAGGATTTGTTTCGTCAAAACTTATTGACATATCTACCAACTAGAATTAATAAATAATAATTTGTACTATTCTACATATTTTGTGAATGTTAGGCTTAATGTTTTATTATTAAGTTTAATTTAATTTAGTTAATTTTAATTAATTATATTTGATATAGCGCATAAGAAATGTTTTGAGTACGTTTCAACACAAAACTCTATACTCTTTGCCGACATTCGCAAAACTGTATTAAGTGTGTGGTTAAAAGATCTTTGAATATTAACTAAAACAATGTCCAACAGACATCCTATCGTACCTATAATGTGCATCCATATGGATATGATACGTACGCCCAATGGATGTCCCATTGGACCTACAAATTTAATCGATATGGACATGATATTATCTATGTACAATGGACATTCCAGAACTAGAACGTCTATGACATGGACATCATAAGTACGTCCATATGTAGTTCAACGAATGTCCATATGGACATCGAATAGAAATTAATATTATGTAGCACATTGCGTCAGCTCCTGGCCAGTTCTCATAGACAAATATGTTTGGTATTCATACGTAGAGCGAACATTGCGAGAAAACACCGTTTCTTTCTTGGCTATCGGTGCATCGCTGTTGTGTTACTATTCTTTTTATATTACGCGCTAATATTTTTCTTGTAAAAAAACGCACTTTTCACTTTAATCATCATCCAAAGCCAGAGACGTATTTAGGGGCTACGTCCGGAGATCAAGACCATCCCCGAAATTCAAAGCTTTATACAGAATTAGTATAAACAGGTGCAATTATATATATAACGAAGAACGGTAATTCCTTCGAGTGATGTTGACAAACAAGTCTATTAGCGATACTCACATACATACAGCTAATTTCGGATCTAGCGAACTATAAGCCCGATTTTGATGCTTAAACTTGCGTTTGAAATCTCTTTGCTATACTAACAAGTAAAGGTTCTCTCCCAACAATCGCGGATCCGGGAACTGCTCATATATCTAGATAGACGGGGATCACGAAGGAATACTGGCAAAATCTGCAGTTTCGACAGCAAAGGGTAAATTCAATATGGCCGCCCAAAGTTCATTACAATAAACTTTTGCAAGCAACTTCGCACCCACTTCTGTTGACAGATTGTCTTAATATTTTGTAGGCGGTTGTATTTAAAAATTCAATACATTTGTTGGATCAAAATGTCTTGGAAGCCGCCATATTGAATCCAATATAACCACCCAAAATGTCATTCCGCACCTTGAAACCAACATGGCCGCCAAATACACATTTAAAAGGTTCAAGGTGGGAACATTGTGAATAGTTTGTAATGCTTTCATAACCTGCTAGTGATAATGCACCTTCCTACCAAATCTCAATTTTGCAGCACGAGCTGTTTGGTACAAGACTTTGGGCGGCCATATTGGATTCAAGATGGCGACATTTTGAACAGTTTAATACTTTTCGTAAACGTCTAGTGATACTGTACTTTCATATCAAAATTCGTTTTTCTAGCATGAGTCGTTTAGCAAATAACATTTTGGGTGGTCATATTGGATTCAATATGGCAACTTCCGAGACATTTCGATCCAATAAATGTTTTGTATTTGAAAATACATTAAGTTATTCTGTCAACGGGAAGTGGGTGCGTTGTTTCTTGCAAAAGTTGATTGGAATGACCTTTGGCCGGCAAAATTGGATGTATCCTTTGCTGTCGGAACGGCAGTTTTTGCCAGTATTCCTTCTCTATCTAAATATATGTGCAGTTCCCTGATCCACGATTGTTGGGAGAGAACTTTTACTTGTAAGACACAGAAAAAAAATGGGTCAGTAGGAACTCCCTGGGACTCCCTCGGGCTGTTCGAAATAAAAATAAAAATTTAACATTTCTGATGATAGCACTGACCCTAGATCATATAGGCGCGGAACTTGCGAAATCGTAATCAACGCTTCAACACTTTTCAAACGGTGTATCACACGTCAAAATCGGTGAAGAGGTAAAAAAGTTATGACTTTTTTATATCCAAATCAAAGGATTTTTACAAATGATCGAAAGGTGCGTCTGTCATTATGTCTGTCTTTTTGCTTTGGCCCAAAATGATTGGTAGCAGGGCATTATAGGGGTCAATTACGGGTCACGTTGGGGTAAAAAATACTTATATTTTAATAGGAGTTACCGTTTTAGAGACACGGAGCCTACCATGGTCCAAAATCGGCCTTTTAGTTGAAGACTATGCAGCGTTTTAATAGGCAGCCTTACAAAATAAGTTATCAGTATAGAAACTCCTTCGGGGTAAAGAGAAGAGTGACGCAAGAATTCTACTCACAAAAGAAGTGATACCCATTTTGCGAGTGACTTTCTTTGTGTCACTATGTCGGAAGTTAAGATACTAAATATCTTTATTACAAAGGATACACTTCCACCATAGTGACACAAAGACACTCACTCACAAAATGGATATCAGTTCTTTTGTGAGTAAAATTATTGCGCCACTCTTCCCTTTAGCCCGAAGGTTTTTTTATAGTTATTGATCTTTCGATCATTTATGATATTTGTGTCATCGGGAGGCGTAGCAAATTTATACTTACTGGTTATAGTTTAGATAATGGACAATAAATACACTTCTTGTACACTATGTGCGTGCATGACCACACTTTCACCTATCAAGAAATAATAGCTAACTCTATAGAATTAAATAACTAAGGGAGAATAAGATGTGAATAGTCATTGATGAGATGGTGAATGTATTTTACTATTTTATTTATGTAAAATGGAATATGATGGGATATTCTAGGAGACGATCTTTCGTACCCATATTGAACTTACAATGATTGAGTCTGTCTTTAACTGCGCTGACGATTAAGGACATTACATGTACCTGTGTTGTTTTCACTCAGATGAAGCGGATGGTTGAAACCATATGACCTCTGCAGCAGGCGACTGTTAGTATTGTCTCTTACAGTAAAGCCACTCTCGTTTCCAGCCTTCTTCTTCTTGTCTTATGAGACCAGATATATAAACTAGAGCTCGCGATTTCACTTAAGCTCATTTGACACTTAACTAATGAAGTTCAGGTTTGAAGCTAATTCGAATATTATGTTTTATCGCAACTGACAAAGTTTTACTTTCCACTCAAACGAGGCACTGATAGTTCTTTGGTTGTAAACGGCGAGACGAATAGATTGAAATCTACGATCACACTGCTTAATAACTTATTGGAAATATTGCTTTTATATGAAAGCGATTGCTCATGTTCCTTCTTTCTGATTGGCTGGAAATGACGGAAGATGACTTCACCTATATGCTGTCATCTCTTTTCTCATTGGTTAAAAATGGAAAATGACATCATTTATGTGCTGTCATCTTTTAGGTTTGTGCATTCTGTCTGTGATGTGTGTACACATGTAATATTATATGTTCTTCTTCTTCTTCTTCTAATGATCTCATTTATTGGTGACTAATTTCTTCGTCCTTATGACGAATGTTTTGCTTAAAGGAAAATATGGCTGTCTATTGCTGTTGCTTGATATAATTAAAATCACTTGTCTCTATTTTTATAATTTTACCTGTGTGATGGGTTTATTTACACCTTTTGAATTACCTTAAACTTTATGAAATTTTACCTCTTTTAATCTTAGACTCGAACCATTCTAATAGATAGATAGATATGTAATGCAGGGTTGAAAATCATGATTATTTTTCTAAAAAAAAAAATGTTGATTATTTATTTAAATCATTTTTTATTTAACTAACTGCGGCACTGATCCAGCTACTAAGTTAGTTTTTCCTTTCCAAATAAATACCTCAGCCAGTAAACACAAAAGTAAAATTTAGAAATATGTGGTGTCCGCTACGGAAGATAGCCATGAAAAATGGGCAATTACAACAAATTATAAGTTTATAAAATAAAAGAACATATGGCGTTACTTATGGTATATTTTACCCACAAAAAAGTCAACATGTAGGAAACTTCTACTTTACTTTCGTCCGCACACGATGAATGAAGTTGTTTCAGAGGTGTTTACACCGTAATTAAGTTCGAAAAGGAAACAATTTACAATGTTTCGACATATCTGCTTTCATTCTAAAATGACGTCTGTTCCTTTCTTCCTTCCTAAATAACCGCACATGTTATAGTCGCAATTCCTTCTTTTCCACGCTGAAACTCTCAAACGAGATGTCCTACGAATTAAGTTTTCTTTGATTTGAGTTCATTTCAGTTAATAGTTTTAAGCTCTCAAAATTTGTACTATCAATTTGGGAACATCTTATGATAATTCATTCCATAAAACATGAGATAAATTTTAGAACCGAGGTCGCTGAGTGGTAGAGCGCTCTCCTCCGGTCCGTGGTGTTTCCGATTTAATCCCGGCTCGTGCCATGTGAAGATCGTGGTGAACGAAAACGGTACGTGTGGGTTTCCTCAGGGTTTTTTCGTTTCCTCCTACTTTTTTCATTCCACCAATTCTCCCATCATCATCCATTCGGTCTGAACCAAATTTGCCTAAAGACCAATTTGGCCCAAAATTCAAAATTATTTAATACATTGAAATCAATAGTGGATACACAGTTTTGTATATTCATCTTTCAGCATACACATAAGTAAACTATACTTCTATTTTTTTTAGCAAGTTGTGAACAAATGAAATAATTTGATAAAAATACATTTTGTGCAATAAAAAGTAGGTAACGTTACGAAACAACTTTTGTTCTGTAAACTAAACTGGATTTTTGTTTTCTGTTTATTCGTTTTCATACGTATTACAAAAATAAACATATTTGTAATACAAATTTTAAATTTATAATGTGAATTGGGTTCCTATGTTCTCCTCTAAAATATCGCATGTAATATAATATGAACAAATGAAATAGCCTAGTTTCTTAAACTTCTAGGTCCTATTATCACACTTTGGTTTAGGTGTACATCGTAAGGTCCTATTATCACATAAGGACTGTAACTTGAATTTTAAAGCTTTCATGTGATTCAAATCACAAAATTATTAAGAATACTGTACTTATTTCTACTTTTTAAAAATGCATATATTTATTTTTTATTTAAATCATTGATTTAAAAAAAATCATCCGATTTAAAGCGCAATTTAAATCATGATTTAAATAAATCAATCTTGATATTATGTATACTCAGACACATATTAGACCTCCTGGAAGACAATGCCAGATGCGTGCTTTCCGGTGCCCGAGTCACATTACAAGGTCAAACGTTTCGTATCTGCACCAACAAAGTTTGTTTAACTTACATGGAACCGTATGGAAAATTCAAAACTACAACATTGCCTAATCGGAAGGTCGTGGGTATAATACCAGCGGCAGCCCATCCCTGATGTTTTTTCCAGAGATTTCCTCAGTCACACAACGATGGTACCTACAAATTAAGATCTGACCGACTAGCTTGCAGCATCCTATCTTGGCCTGAGTCTAAGATGCCTGAAGCCCATAAATATATTCAAAATTAGTCATTGTCCAATTATATTTGTGAATATTTTGAAAGAATTTGGGAATTTAACTGAAAGGGAATTTAACTGAAAGTCTTGCAATGAAATTCCCTTTTCTGTTTGACAATTATGCTCAATTTCTGGACATCCACTTGATGTCCTCAAAGTCTGCCTTAAGAATATCCACTGGACGTCCACACTCTCCTATACATGAACATCTACTAGACACGCACAATGTACTTCATCTACTAGAACATCTACTTCACATGAACATCCATTTTATGTACGTCCACTTGACGTCAACTATGTCAGCCTTAGGAACATCCTTATTATGTAATAGAAGACGAAATTAGTTAGGATATAACCTGTAAATTCTGACCAGAGGAAAGATGTCAAACTATTATTCATCTTGTTTAGTTACTACACAAACAGCATGAGACCTTCATTGGACGTTCATATTATGTCCTATTACGTCTATTGTATGTCCATGGACATATGAGACGGTTCTGGAATTCACACACTTCCCTGTTGAGGGCGCCGCGTGTCGAGGTGGGTTGAGCATAGAAGGAGTCGAAAGCAGATGTTAGAAATGCGGAGCACGGGAATAAAATCGCAACTGATTTTCGTTTATAAGAACTGTTAGAGCTGATAATTGATTTAATACTTTGCTAATGAGCCTCGGGCAGTAGGCATGCGAACAGTTACTATCCTCAATGATATTCAGAGTGACAACAAAAACTCGACTCGCACAACCTTGTACAGTTTATGATATTTATTCAGGAACAAACGACATACAAAGCAACGCAGTATCTCTCGGAACTTCCAGTAACAGACGTTACTTTTTAACAGTATGTAACAATTAATACAGCTTTCATATACAACGAACGAATCCTTTTAATGGAACCCGTAGAACGTATTATTGAACAATATAAAAGCTCCTTTAATTGGTTTGTCTCGCAAAACAAATATGAACCAATTGACACGAACAAAACAAATTTACCAACCAGTTATACTATCGAAGGGCTTGTATCTATGTTTTTGCCCTTACACGCACAATTCGATAGGTTACATATGAAATGAGACACAATAAGCAACAATATACACATAAAAACACACTATAAATTATGCAAATTATGGAATGCTGCTGTATTTTAGATTTTACATAACCATATATTATTTCCTTAGGTCGAATTCGATGTATTCACACCGGATTATATATATTCGCCGACTCTCACCGCGTTCAAGGTACGCATCAACAGGCAACAAATTCCGAAAATGTAGTAACAAATGCGAACTACTCAATTCTCGGACGCTAATACCACATTCGTGGTGAACAGTCGAAATAGGTACAAATTACGGAGAAAAAACTATCAAATAGGCTGGGTAGAATTAGGCTTGATCACTACCAAGACCACAATATCATGATATACTAATGAGAAGAACGTACAGACGTAGGACACTACGAATTATTACGATACACGTAAAAATAAGGGTAACACCACAAATATACAACCTAATTTTAGTTGTTTTTCGCCTGAAACGACCTCAACTGATGACTCTACGTTCATAGAGTACGAAGACACATTGATTTCCCGTTTTCCTGCCGTTTCTGAGCAAATACAACGATTTTTCTAAAATTCAGGGATTCAATGTGTTGTGTGCATTCGTTGGGCACACGAATTATGCTAAAAATGTGCACATCCGAATTTTTTGTTACAACCTGCGGTAATATACTTATTATCACCATCTATAGCTAGCATATTAATATTTCGGTTCTACGATCATTTCTAGGGGGGATGTACCCTCCATCCGGACACACTTACAATTACAAAAACTGGCATATACCTACAGAAATTGACTTCTATCTGTGGATACGCGTCGCTTAACACTCTAAGACTACAACAATAACATTGATATCGTACATACATACCATGCTCATGAGCCATATACTTCAAGATTAGGATCCCATGTGAATTGTCACGTGACACATACCGCTTTTACACAACCTTAAGCAGACTTTATCATGACATATAGGTATCACAATTATACCCAATTGTTCCATATCTAGCTCGATATAAACGTATACGACAACATGGCAAACACTACAAAATGCTGTCTCTGACGTTACCATGCACATGAAAATACCGGACGGCCGCAATAGTTTATATTTATTTTCTTTGCCAACTCAGTCACACGAATAATCGGCAATAAAATTTCAGATCATATACGCCTACGGTGACATCCAACATAAAACTACAGGTAGACGTAACACAGGTACAGTGAATTATTTGTTTCTTTGTTCACGTCCATTTTACTATTAGCACGGATCACGGACTGACCAACGCACCCGCCACATGCACTGTCTTTATATTATTTTCTACTGACTTCTGCAGTTTATATAACGATATAGATTAATTATAATAACACAGTTCAGGCACTGAGGCGATTTGACTTCATACTATAATGTCAATACGCTCATCGACATTGCAGGAATATGCTTCATAAGGCAACCATAGACTTTCAACAGAAAACATTATGCCAACTGCAACACTAGCCACAACTGATAAATAAAACAACATGTAACACACTTACAGATTGTGTATCTGCTTCCCAGGATATGTCTCCTTACATCACACGTCGTATGTGGGCACATCAACTGGCGCAGATTTTGGTCCATTTCCGTCGTAAATATTATATTTTTTGGATGCACAACAATGAGGCCACTCACTTCACTCCATTGTCTTCCTTGCAACTACCCTCGCGCCACTACCACAACAAACGGCACGCGAGCAAAGTTCATGCGTTCGGGGAAAAAAAGCTATAGTCAAGGAATACAAGTTCCGGTGACTGTCACAGATCGTTCAACTGTCACAACTATAAGGAATCACCATTCCAGTTCTAACCCAAAGTAGTATAGGAACTGTGACCGGGCAGCTGACCGTCACACATACTGGACATGAGATGAACGTCCAGAAAATGGAAGTTCCGATGATGGACTTAGTGAACGAATAATGGCTGAACATATAATTTCCATATGGATGAATTTTGTAGGTCCACTAGCATGTCCACCTGTCGTAGGTATCATATCCAATGGATGCACATTGTAGAATCGCTCGGTTGTCCGCTGGACATACGTATCATTTTATATGGATGAACATTGAAGGTACGCTGGGATGTCCATTGGACGTATATATCATAACCATATGGATGAACTTTGTAGGTCCGCTAGGACGTCTACTGGACGTACATATCATGTTTATGTGGATGGACATTGAAGTTACGCAAGGATGTCCAATGCACGTCCACTGCAACGGCGGCTCTTACCTCTAAGACTGACGGTTTGCTAATTTCAAATACATACTCACAAAGAAAGAAATCATTAATATACTGATAAAAATGACTGTTTAAAATTTCCGAAGCATAATAATGATTGTTTTCGTTTAGAAGTGTGTATTTAAAATTAATGAACCGGAAGTTTTGAAGGCACCAGTCGCCGTTGGTCCACTGGTATTCATATGGACAACCACTGAATATCCACTGGATGTCCGTGTGCTGCCTGAGATGTTTGAAACGTTCCAAATCAATGTGGCTGAATATTAATTTTTAAGTTACGAAGTGATATACTGAATGTACAGGTGAATAATAAATGTAATGTGCTTCGTGGTTGCACGATACTAATACGAACGCATGATGTATTAGTGGGGTAAAGTTTAGTTTCGCTCGTGCATTGCCAATACTTGAAGTGGACCTCGTCAACTGTACTTTAGTAATAACCATCATCGATATCCACTGGACGTCCAGAATCTCCTTCACATGGACATCCATTTCCTGGAAATCCAGTGGACTTCCACAATGTTCGCCTTCGGGACATCCAATTTCTGAACATTCACAATGTCCACCTTCAGGTCATCCAATTTCTGGATATCCAGTGATTTCCACAATGTTTTCTAAATAAACATCCATGTTCTGGACAAACACAGGACGTGCAAAATCTCCCTCGCATGAACCTCTATTTTATAGACACCCACTGGATATCCACAATCTCCTTCACATAGGTAAACATTTCCTGGACAACAGTAACAATCGAGGACTGAAAAACCAGAGACTGGCAACTATGCGTGAACCGCCGGAGAGGAGTCAGCAACAGTGTAGCCGGAGAAAAAAAAGCACTGAATCAGGAATACTGGATGGAACTTATCGCAGTCGCCGTATTTGATATTATTTTTTCAAAATGGAAGACAAAGCAGTGAATTTCTGTACATCTCAATGTACACGAGAGATAATATGTAGATTTCCATACGTCAGGAGAGAGGCGGTAGACAAGGTAACAATAGTGTTAATGATAGATGATAAGGCTAGGCAGGATCCCGCAGTACAGTGATTTACTTATGGTACCGAGAAGCATATGTGGAATGTTTCAGTGATTAGATAAATATCAAGTGGAGACTTGGACATCGTATTATTCGCAAATACTCAAGGGTTTTCGTCCGACATACTGGCGGTGAATGTTTGGATAATTGTGCCGATAATGACACTCAACATTTATTCCCACGTTCCAGGTGTCAAACTATTCCTTTCGAACATTCCACGGATTATGTATCTTACTGTCCCGAATAGGACAATGAAAGAAAGTATGAACTTCTAAATCCATATGCCGCTGCAGCAAGTTAGATAGCTTTGGAATAGATTGACCTTGGGCATAGTATAGAAGTAATAATCATACTAATAATTTTTATTGTTATTAAGGTGTGTCTTTTGTTTAAAGTTCTTTGTCCTTACGGGGTTAATTTTACGAATTCAAAAATGTTAGGCTAGAAATATAGAGCTCTGTATGCGTCAATATTCACAGGAAGTTAAGGAGATGCATCTTCCTGGTAATTATTGTGTCATGTTAAACAGTACAAAATATATTGATTAGCGGGAAGTACTGATAACAAATAGTCTCAATTATATTCTCATTTAATACTATATAATAGGAGTTCTGAAGTTTTTATGTTCTCGCTTACGTACATAATGAGAAAGTAAAAGAAAAACAATATTATAAGATTCACAATAAAACCGCCAGAGTCCATAATAAGCAATAGCTTCGCAAGTGACGTCATTTTTTCTTACCCTACCTGTTTTTTTTCACATCAACTCAACTCGCAGAATCCTGTGATCTCACATGGATAACCAAGAGAACCTTTTTTTGTTTTTTCGATTTACCCTAATCTCGTTAATAAATAACGAACTCTAGTTATAATCCACAATATTCGCCTTTGGGATATTAATTTTATGGACAAGCATGAAGGTCCACAATCTACTTTACATGGATATCCACTGGACGTCCATTATGTCTGGCTTCAGGACATCCAATTTGTGGACATGGTATATACATCTATTTGACATCCTCGGATTTTTTTTTTGTACATCCATTTCATGTCCAGTATGTCATGGGCATAAAACGGGCTTACGAGGGCATGATATGGACGTCCTGCGCTGTTAGGGTTGTGTTCACAGTATATTTTCTTGTAACTCATATCAATCATAATGAAAAATAAACAAACAAATTTCCAAAGTCCAAATTACCTACTTTTATCAAACTTTTATAAGAGACGAAATTGGGAACAATTTACGTGGTCTTTCTGGAAGTAATTACTTTTGTAATTACTTGTTTTGTGCACTAACTAATGATTATACAGGCGATTAGATTTTGTTCTCATACAAAAGGAATCATTTATGGTGGGACTGTCAAATTTTTAGAGCCCTTACGTCATTTTATACGGTCTCCCCGAAAAAAAATTGCCATGGGATGAAATTTGGCCCTGTACCTTACTATGTGTGGACGGTGGATGTGCTAACTTTGTGCAGGAATTTAAATTTAATTTTAATTTTTAAAACCTTTAGGCAATTTTAGCTCACGCCAGATAAATGACAATGGGATGATTGGTAGAATGAATAAAGTGAGAGGAAACGGGAAAACCCCGAGAACACCCATGCATACGGTGTTTGTTGATCAAAAAGGCACTCTAGCCGCTGAGTTACCGCGGCCCTAACTTTGTGCAGGAGTAGTGGGAAACATATAAACAATTTACGTTTGTGAAAGAAAGTAAACTTGTGGTTTCGAGTATAATTCACAGTTTTTTGTATTGAACAATACTCCTGTTTTTGTACTTTAAATATAGTTAAATTAATGGGCAATTTATTTTGTCACTCTCGGGGAAAATACAATGTCTGGTTGAGTTTATAATTATGTACCTTATTCCACCTGGCACAAGGTACATGTTGGATAGGAACACAAATAGATGTACCATTTTCTACTGTGTCACATTCACTTATTATACAGTAATACAATTATTATTCGACGAGTAAGTTATTACTTGACTGCTTAATGTTCGCAAGCCATTGAAATAGTGATTAAATCAGTGTTGTCAGGTTTTCGTTGCAATAGTTTCCTCAAAATACTGATATTTTAAAAATTTCCTGAAATGTAAGCTTTTAAAATTACTTAAAATGAAATGTAAAACTTGAAATAGAAATTCAACAAAATTTCCCTTTTTTACCTTCTTTTCCTTTTACCTGTCATGTATCTTACATTTCACGTTTTCCGGAAAACTTCCATCAACTTGACAACACTGAATTAATTCCCTCAAAATCATGATTTCGTCGCTGAATTCGCAATACCTGCTATATGCTCAAAAGTAGGGAAATTGAGTTTTTTTGTGTCTTTCGAAAGAGAAACTCACTCCCTTTCTTTTAAAATCTATGTGTAAATTATTTCATCCAAGGATTTTAAATTGAAAAAAAAAAGAGTATCTGTTGTGCTTGGTTTTGTAATTTTTGTTATGTAAAAAACAAGACCTTCGACAAATTTTCATGGTACAATTTAATTAGATATAATTGCTAGTAGATATTTCCATTACTCATGGCAATTAAAATTCATTAATATCGAAATAAGTAAAAATAACAGGTATCTTTAAAATGTGTTTTATTGCTCTCCTGAAGAATTTGTTAAAATTAATATAGAAAGGTATTGCAAATTCAGCGACATTTTTTTTTTCATTTTATATCGAAACATCTATATATTGTTGACATAGAAACATCTGTATAGAACTATTTTGCTTTTATATCCGAATAAAACCTCAATTCTTAAGTTACACTTACTTTTCTCAAATATTCAATGATGTACAGCAATATCCCTTACACTTATTCTTATCGATGTTAATAAATCTGTAAATGGAGAGAGAGATGGAGAGTGAGAAGGCAATAAAAGTCTCGATTTACATATGATAATAAAATTAATCTAAATCATTACATACTGTAGTTATAGGATACTGTCATGATAAAAGTAAAAAGGGATTAACCTAACCTGAATTTCACTAACTTATGCCATATGTAACTCTTCAAAAATGACAGATTGAACACATGAGCAGAATAGTGTGATCCAGAAAGTACTAGAGATCACTAATAAAATTCAAATTGAAACATGAGCAGAAAATTGTATGTGGTTAGTACTGAATACTTGCAGTGGCGGCTGCTCATAGTGTTGCAGTGTTGCACAACAACCACATTACTCTTTAATCCTTTTCTTCTTTTTACAAAACAACAAACGAACGAATTCAATTACTCTAAAAAAACACTTTCTTCGTCTATTTTTTAGAAAGATTTAGGTCACCAGTGTAATAATGTTTGTATAAAAACTTCTTTTGCAACTGAAAAATGGGAGTTTATCTTGTGTAGCAGAATATTTTCGGCGACGATATGTGGTAAAGATAAGTTTTTTTATTCATTTAAAGAGGAACCTTGAATGAAAAATACCGATCGGAATCTGCTGATGAGAAGTAGGTGCACAAGTTATTAAACATAAAAAGATATCGAAGTCACGAGAGAGTTAGGGACCAGACGGTTAGAGACCAGCTGTTTGGGTACCACAGAGTGTATTTTCAATTATATCGCAGAACTTTAATTCCGAATTTGGTGCTGATACTTTGAAGAGTATAGAATAATTTGTCTTTTACTGATATGGAATTCCACTTCTGATAGTTGTCCACGCATAATCATAGCAAAACTATTACATACTATATATATTTTATGGTCGATATTTTCTCAAACGGAGAATTTCTCGACAAGTGAACGTTCATAAGAAGCCTTCTGGTTTATTTTACATTTGAGCTACCAACTAGCGTGGTATTGTACTGTACAATCCCTTGGTGACATTTTGTATCTCCTCTAAAAGCATTTGAGGTGCTTGTAATAAGTCTTCTTGAGAGGAATTCGATATTTGAAGCAACATTAAACATTCGAGCTGAAGTATATAATTGTAACGCAATTTTCATTTGTGATACGCACCCTTGCACTCAAAACTCCTTCAGTGGTATTTGGAAATAAGAAAATAAAGTTTATATTTCGTAAAATACACGGAATATTTACGCATATGAGAGAAACTATACATGTTTGTGTCGCATACTGTCCAGGAACATTTAAGAATTTAAAAGAAAATAAAGTTCAGCTTTTATGTATGACTAGAAATTATGTGATACAAAACTATATTTTTGTCACACATATTTGGTGTTATTTACAAAATATAAACTACGTTTTATTTATTTCTTACTAAAATTTGAACCCCTTTTGCTTCTTTAAATTTCAGTTATGATATAGTGATTCAATTTCATTACAAAGGAAAATTAAACTTTTACAATCCCTCTGATGTTAGTATATCAATAGGTTTTCCTTTTGTTAATTATAATTTTACAAAAATATTATTTTGTTACTTCAGGACTTTAGCTTCAGTATTTCTATTTAAAAGAAACAAAAAAAACGGATTTACAGACGAAAACGAATAGAAAAAATAAATGATCGATTTCTTTTTGATCAAATTTTGTATTTTCATTCATAATAATTAAAGCAAAATACATTTTTGTTCATTTTATCGAGAAAGCTATTACTGCCGTTTGTTTCTCTTGAAACACATTCTCAATAAAATTTGAAGCTAAGCAATTTCCAAATGGTATACATGGATCATAGTTGTTACTATAGCAGAACAATTCTGATGAATAGTCTTCTTCTTTGTTCCACCAGTATCTTTCGTGATTAAGAATTATCCATAATAACTGGAAATGTACGATAAGAGATACTTCCAGTAGCTTACTAAAGTATCACTCCAGAGCCAACGAAGAAGCAGGCGTGTTATCCAATGGACTTGAGTGAAGAAGGGAAGTGAAATATCCAAGTATCGAGACTAGCCATCAAACAGCACACAAACTCTCGCAAAACATACAATTTTTGTTAATTTTAAAAATTAATGAGAATTATATAAATATAGTGTGAGATAAAAGTATAATACATATAATTAAATGGTATAATATCAAACAATCAGTTGTTGTGAATTTTAGTTTGAAATTTACTCCAACGATTATTTTAAAATTGGGCAAATCTCATAAAATGGGCAATAGAAAGCTAAAACAACAGGGATTTTATTAAGGGGGGAAATACAGTGTTTTCACATGTTGGTGTGCGCTTACGTAGTCAGTGCACCTGGCCATATTAGACACTATCTCATTAAATAGGAAATGTACCTCTTTCGCGTGGGAGAAAGCAATGTAGCCAGGTCTCGCCTTTGGGAAAACTTATTTCAAAGCCTTAATAATAATATTAATTTCCCCCAACTAACGAAGTAGTAACGAGTTTGAATTGCTCTGTTGTAGACAGAGGGCGCTCCATTTTTCTCAAGGAAAAAATTGTTAAAATTCCCTGAATACCACTGGTAATTCTATGCCGCTGTTGATTGATCAAGTTTATGAGTTTCGTTTTGAGTCTATTGTAGCCTTAAAACAGTAACAATATTCAGGATACTATTATTTTTTAGCTCTTATTAGAAACGAGGTTTCAACTAATGTATTATTGTTTAATCTGAAATAACAAAATAAGGAAAAAAGAACATCTTGGGTGAAACATCGCCAGGGAGATTACCGTCGAATACTAAGCTGTCCCTGAAAATACGAGACACGTGCAAACCCTGCTTATTATTAACTTTTCCAGCTGTTCGCATCTATGTCGTTCCAGAGCAAGATTCGTTGCCTAACTGGTATAGCCTTTCAATTTATTTTGAAAATATTTGAGCTGAATTTCCTCCAGTTACGTTATTCGAATTCTCACAAACTACTTCATTCTAAATCCCAGCTTGAAAAATATTTTAAAATTAATCACATGTAGATGGCT
>JAGDQP010017352.1:0-38714 GCA_022664845.1 Lepisma saccharinum | reverse complement strand
TTCAGGGGTCCACAACTAGAACATAGTTTGAGATACGAATATGAAATATTGTACATCTGCACATATTTACCATATCTCCTTAACGGCAAAAGCTCATATTCCTATCTTTAACATCTTTTTTCTTACGGGGCCCCCAAATCGTCGATTTTGCCATAAACTCTTGTTCCTGTATAACATGCTTCTGGCAGTGCTAACGTTTTCTGACGTGAAGAACTTGGCTCATGCACTGCCGTGCATGTTGATAATGCTAAAGCGGGCAAGATGTACAGGACAAAGTAAGATAAAATAAAATAGTTCATAGAAGACGGATGAAGAAACAGCAAAAGGAGACGCCTAAGAACTTAGAAAAATGCTGTTCCTAGTAATGTTTCTTGTTTTTTGTGATTAGTAATGAAAAATATGAAGATCCTCCACAGGAAGGGTGATTCAGTGTACTATTTGTTTGGAGTGGTCTCATGAAAATTATTTGACATCCGAGATCCTTGCGTAATAATTTGCGATCTCATTCAACAGAAGTGCAGGTGTATCATGAATTACAGGTAGAAGCAAAGGAGTGCACATGTATGATTTCTTGACTAGTCCTACTTCAATTGTGAACCCTACGTGATGGTGAGTATTTAACACTATTTGGTATTAAGTAAAATATTATTAAAATTACTCAAACGCGATTACTGACAAACTAGAAATATTTCTCTTTATTGTTACATTACTTGTATCTCTATGTTTCTAACGAAAATAGATAAATAAACCGTTAGTAGAAAAGTAACACTTACCAAGCCAGAAATTGCAGAATTTTGTTAAAAGTCTAAATTCCATACAATTTGTAGAAAAAAATCCATTAATGTGTTATTTATACAACGCTCTATTATACTAAATAAAACTTATTCAATTTTCGCATATATATATTAAATGTTGGTTGTGATCCACAATTTCAAATCATCACCGTTCGTTTCACAGTAGAAAGCAGAGGAAAATACCAACTTTATATACGTGTAAGAGACAGCTGTTCATCGTTGTTTCAAAGATATGAATTCTTAAATAGAAAGCGTGCCACTTTGCCCGCCTTTATTCTATTATATTCTCTGAAAGTGAAAGTCTCAGACTTTAGAAACATTCCATACTTCGAAATAGTCAGTCAAATTCCAGTCATAATTTTAAGTAGATACGTTATTTGATAGATGTTAAAGGATTATGAATAAAATTTCACGGAAAAATAACGATTACAGAAGAAAAAATGAAACTATAGCTTTCATTTAAAGGACATCATAAAAGCTCAATTAAAACAGGTATTGCAAGTAATAATCTTTCGAAAAACTTTTATTTCTGAAGAATACAGAGAATAGCTACCGTGAGACAGAATTCATGATGATGCTGGCCGTGTAGCCGTGCGGTCTACGGCAGTAGGCCAATGACTCGAAGGTCCCGGGTTCGAGTCCGGGCAGGGGCATGGATGTGGATTTTGATGGCTAAAAGGCGAATCGTGACGGGCCGAAGTCCAAAGTTCATATAAAAATGAAATTTACCAAAGCTTATCATGATGATGATAATCATAAGGATAGGAACATACGAAAAGTCATTCCTGTTTTTCACTGATCAAAATAACATAATAGGGGACTTACGGTAAGTCAATTGTGCAGAGGAATTATATAAAAAAAGTGAACGCTGCGATTCTATTAATAATCGCGAGGACTCTGAGGATCCCTTAATAGCATAGAAATGCAGATATTGTGAACTGCGCAGTCCGTATGTGTTAGTAAAAATTGATCATGCTTTCCATAGTAACCACCACAAAGGTCTGCACGTGTTTCTGCTTCTCCTTTACGTAAGTTGTCTTAAGCTACCATTGTACATTATCACCCATGCGCATACCCATTGCATCCGATACCTCCCCAAAGAACAACATTGTAAGACTTGGATACCCCCAGTCCCCACTATCTCGGAACTCACTGCACCGACCGAAATGATTTTGGCGATTCTGAGCTAGTCTAGCCTTTCCAACGACACATCAACCACGTCGGTTCATGAGGTATAGTTTTTGACACGGACATAGAAATCGGGGAATACAGAGAATTCCGCTTTTTCACCAGAGAGCAGCATATTTACTAACCTGCAGTGTCACCTACCGTTAGGTTTAAGAACTCCGTTGAACTTACTGTTAGTATAAAAGGAGTAGAGAAAAACTTAATGAAAAAAAAAAGTTTTAAAACAAATAATGTTTACTTAGAATCGTTAAGTAGAAAAATTATTATTTTGCCATTGTTAGGAAGTCCTAGTAAGGTCTCTAGATACTGTATTTCTTAGTCCAGAACAGTGCTCGAAGTGAGGGGAGACACAAGGGAGCACGCCGTGCCCTTACCTTTTTTCATTTTGAATTTGGTGCACCCTTACCTTTTTATTCATGGAAGCAAATTGCCTTTACTTTCAATAGGAAATCGCCGCCACTAGGTGCAAGCGTACCCTTGCCTTTTCTAGCCCTCATCTGCAACCGTTCACTTACTTTTTCTAACCCACTTCTTCGACCACTGGTCCAGAATAATAATTGAAAATGTAACTGGCCCTTACTTCTTCGCTCCGATGCTCAGATAACATTGAAATTTTAATCATGCTACGAATTCCAATTGTGACAAATAAAAGGTCATTAATTAATTACTAAAATAGCCAATTAATGCAAAGTTTAACAAATAGATCGAGACAAAGATTGTGTGTAAAATGCTAACAAAAAAAATTACCCTAATTAAGTGTGAAAGTGGAACGATATTTAAAATTTACAGAACCAACAATCTCCTGTGTGCTTGAATCTTGAGTGAAATTTGTTATTAATACATTTATGAAAAGTACCGTATACAGATTAATTTCCAATAGTATAATTTGACCACTATAAAACATTTTTTAAAAAAATCGAAGACTTACCAGAAGCATTTTGAAGTTAGTACGGAAAAAACTCCGAAAAATGAAGAAAAGTACTAACAAATATCCTGAACTAACGAGAATTTTATCACCAGTAAACAGTCATGTGTTTTCTATGGAAACACGTGTATTGTTAAATAAAACAATGCAAGTGTTATTTAATTTCATGTTATAGCTATACTAACTACTTTGGTGGCGAAAGGAGTACTATTACCCTAATGTTTATTCTATACCAATAACTACAAAAGGAGAACGAAAGGAAAGTTATTAAACGCAGGTTCCATATAAAATCTGGCATCTAGTTTAGAAGTAGATTGGATAGGTTTGGATATGAAAATTAGGTAAAAAAATTCTTAAAAGCATGAAACTCGGCACTTGTCCACCAAATGTAACATACTAAAAGTTCCCCGAAATCAAAACTTGGGCCCCAAAATCAAACAAATCATAGTTGTAAATGGCGGCCAAAATTCAATTATTTTTTAAATGTTCCCAGAAACTAAGCATCACATTGTAAAAGGTTTCAACATGAAACTATGAAGTTTCTTTTTATTATCTTTTACTTTTCATTTGACCAATCCTAAAGCCGCAAAACGAGATCAAAGGAAAACGATTTTTTTTTTTTTATCGGAAGTCAAAATCTTTAGATCAGTTTTAAAAATTCTTAAAAGCATGGGATTCGGTATATAGAAAGTTCTTGGCCACCCAAGAAACATACGAAAAGTCTCCAGAAATCAAAGTTGTGCTACGACCGTCATCTTGGAAAATGGCCGCCATTTTTTTTTTTTTACTTTCGGCAGAAACCATGCCGCACCTCCAAATAAAGTTTTAAATTAGTTTGTTCATCATTTCGTTGTTAAGGTCATTTTCTTCACTGACCAAACAGAAGCCACAAAATGGCACAAAATCTAAACTGATTGTTATAAAATTTTGTCTTCATTTAGCATTTTCAAAATAATGAAGGCAGAAATTAATGGCAACATAAACTACTCCTAAAAGTTTTTCCTAAATTAATGACACAATTTTTCTAAGAAGAAATAACATAAATGTTAACATCAGTACACAAAACATAGGTATTAAGAATTAAATTTCATAAAATTGCCAGTAACTCTCACATAAATTTTAATCTGTTTGAAAAAAAAAACACCAAAAGGTTATGTACAGAAGCACTGTTTTCTGAGCAGAAAATGTTGCATTTAGATATTTGAACAGAGCATGATTGTGAAGAAGTGGGATTGATCAGCTGACAAAGAAATTACAAAAATTCATAATTTTATGCTGAACAAACTTTATTTAATACTTCTTTTGATGTGACGCTTAGTTTCCGCGAAAATAAAATAATTTTGGCCTTCATTTTCTACTATAGCGACCGTAGCACAAGTTTGATTTTGGGGGACTTTTAGTATGTTACTTGGGTGCCCAAATACTCTATGTATACAAAGATTTATGTTTTTAAGATTGTTTTTTACCTAATCACAAGAATTTGGCTTAAAATGACTGCACTTACGAACAAGGCTTATAAAAGGTTACTTTACTTTTCTATTATACAGAATTAAGAATAAGAGCCAAATTGTAAATCTCTGGATATGCTTGAACGTTGTTTCAGATTTATATAAGTTGACCTTAAGTTGTAAAGACAAAAACGGGACAATTTCTCAGTAATTCACTGCATATTAAAAAGTGGGAAATTTTGATCTAAATGTTTACTCAACTAAGTATATAATGTTCACAAAATATATATATATGCGCAATATGGCGGCAACGTCGGATTCGAAGTTGTAGTGAAGGAGTACTTATGACTCAATTGGGAACAAGAATTCCCATTCATTGAGAATGTCCCATTTCTATGAAAACAAGCAAGATTGCCACAGCCAAACACTTGACCAGCATTACGGCTTTCTTATCGTAACAACATCTCAAATGCTGCGTTTGATTTCATAGAAATGGAACATATTCTCAATGAATGGGAATTCTGATCCTTAATTGACAGATGGAAAAGTAATTAAATCATGGCATAAGTCGTGAGAGGAACTTTGTGTTTCGGGTTCAGCAACATTTTTTTTATCCTCTATACTGTTTGAATCTAGTGTTCTTTTCTGTCTGGCGATTTAGCCCGGACGGTAAGATACTGACTGGACCTCTAACTCAACAACCCATTGAAATCTTGACTTTTTTCCACATTACCGAAATCAACACTGTGTGTTGTGTTGATTTAACACAAAAAGTAGTAGTCATACTGGAACACCGCATTATGTTGAATTAACACAGCTTTTTTTTACTGTGTACGTAACTGAAAGTTTTCGAACATTCCATCTTTTAAATGCGAACTGGGAAGGGACACTCCTTGGCACCTTGGGAGGTAAAAACAGTCGAGCTTGAAACTAACCACCCCACCTCACTTCGTGCCGTAGCTCGAGAATATGTGAAGGGCTACCTCCACATCCCTCTGGTGCCGTTCACGGCACATACAAATCGTACAGGGGGCACGATCCATTTACATTTTTTCTGCTCCTTTCCGCTATCTTTTTAAAATTGCATGGCACTTCTTCCTAAAGATTCTTCTCGGTTTCCTCAACCGAATGCCGGGATGGTACCTAGAACATAAGTGGTGTTCTGTCTTCCTTATTTCTTTCACCGGCAGGCATCAGCGTCGCTGAAGATCACCATCAGATTTCTAACGGGCTTTCACCAAGCATATATAGCCCATTGCTGTAAATTATATTAACGAATAGTTTAACATTTTTTTGCTTGTTATGAAAATGACTGACAAAAGTAACAGTATTTTGTAATTGCCATTGAATATTTGCCGAACACATTCAAGAATACGTTGAAAGCGTGCTGTTGTGCAGAACTAGTGAGCCAACAAATAAATACAAGAAAGAAAATCAAGTAACAACATTTCATAAATAAACAAATAAATACCTTGGTTCGTTTTTAGTAAATGTTAGCTGTTTAGCTTCATACAGACTACAAAGAAGATCAAACTTCTAGACTAACCAAATGATGTTCTGAGCCAAGGCAACATCAATTCGCATGCGCAAATAGCACGCACAGTTTTACTACGATGTGTTATTGAACCGTAGTCGTACACATCGGTACCAAGAACAAGAAAAGCAAAAAGAAAATATTGATTAATCACTGGCACCTCATTCAAGGAATCAACGTGTTTACACTAACAACCAAGGAAATGCCTTTGATAACAGGAATTTTGGTTTCATTTTGGATGAATTTTACAACAAGTTTAAAAAAAATAGTGCAAACAGAGCAGAGCACCAGGGGCAGTCCCACTCTGAAAAGTAGAATGACTCGGTACAAGAACTCATTAGCGTGGAAAATGTAGAAAACTGATCTGACAGCATTAATGTTAATTTTTTCTTGTTATACGCATTCTCAACATTTTACACACTTCACGAAAATATGTTACCTTATGAAAGTCAGGCTAGATTTTTTTTATTTTTGCTCCATCCAATATGATGCAGTTTCTCCCGTAAATATTACCTGGCCCAAGTCGCTCGACTTAGGGTCAGTTCTGCAATCGACCGCTCAACTTCTAGTCAGCGCTAAGTTGACAACAACTCTCATTTTGCGTACTCTCATTGGCGAAAATCAGACTTGGTCTCAACTTAGCGCTGACGAGAAGTTTAGCGGTCGATTGTAGAACTGACCCTTAAAAGCGGCTTTTGCATTTCTTTAAAGTTGGAAGAGACTTATCCTTTAGGTAGCAGTGTAGCTCAACCTTCTTCAAACCGTAGATCGCCAAATAAGCAGTCTGTACACACGAGGAACATATATATATTATCGCCTACTGTCCTCTCAGCGCCCATAACGCATAACGAAATTGTGATATTCATTATAAGTACGGATAATGTTTATTTAAGTTGTTATAAAACTCTCCTCATTTGCAATGGCAGTGTTTTATCCAGTATTCTGCATTTGCCGGGGGAGGCGGGCAAAATATGAAGGGGGAGTGCAAATAATATTTAGAGATTAATACATTTTTCGATATGAGGAAAAGAAAATCCATACGATATATAATTTATTTGTGATTTCTAATGCTACTTTAAACCAAAATGTTTTCCTTTATGTGACCATCTTGGGCTGTATTAATACCGTGCTACCGAATTGTTAAATACAAATTCTACTTTCAATTCGACACAACATAACACGTTAATGTTTTCTAAATTGAGTTACAAATAATAAGTAAAAGTTAAGGGATATTTGCAGTGGCGTCTCGTGGGCTTGAAAGTTGGTAGTTCACGACCAGTGATTCCACCAGACCCCCTTTTCGGGGGTGTCACCCCCAAATTATCGAGCGTATCCCAAATATGAATTTTTACGGTAAAAAAATAATAGAAACCGTGCAAAACTCCAGCTACACCCTCCCAATTTTTATTTAAAACCCCCAAAACTGAAAATCCTGGCAGAATCTCTACTCTCAAGAGCAACGAAGAAAGTACGAGAACAAGAAACGCATCGTTCGATAGCTTGAAGCCATTTCTCAATGTGCTAAGTAGAAAATAGAACTATAGCTCTCCATAACTCATTTACACTATATACTGAGTTAAGAAAAAAAAAAAGGAACTCCACACAAAAATAAGTAGTTGGACTGGTAAGGAATCATCTCGCTTTTTGAGATATGCAGGTTAGAAAGCTCGACAGTGCAGC
This sequence comes from Lepisma saccharinum, assembly GCA_022664845.1. Taxonomy (NCBI): domain Eukaryota; kingdom Metazoa; phylum Arthropoda; class Insecta; order Zygentoma; family Lepismatidae; genus Lepisma; species Lepisma saccharinum. The sequence goes on along the minus strand of JAGDQP010017352.1, from coordinate 31,145 downwards.
GACGAATGTATCTCAGAGCAGTTTTTCACGAGAGTATACAACTGAAAATTCTTTGACAGTAAATACATACACAAAATTAATAATATTAATAATAATAAGAAGAAGAAGAAGAAATGAAATATATCCTTCTTACCTTTATTTGTATATGAAATCCATTCTTCTGTTTTTGTGGGCAGCAAACTTATCTATAACTCTTTGGTTGAAGTCCTGCATTTTCCTTACCAACTGCTTTTCAATGGCATTGCCAGGGCGCTGAGACGGTCTTGGGTCATCGTATTTCTTAGAAAAGTCGTAATACGTTTTAACGATGAAAAACATCTTTCTGCTTCTGAAGTGGACATCGGAATTGTTACCATGATTTTGAGGAGTTTCGTAGACCCTGTTCGAGTCCACTGGGAATCACCTTCAAACAACAGGCAGGGAAAACAAAACAATGTCATTTTTAGGTCACATCATTCAAGCCACTTGTGCTTTTTGTACCAATTACTGTTAAAAGTGCGACGTTATGTACGAGCTTTACTTTTCACTTCCTGATTCAGAGTTAGGTTCGGCTGATGAGGACCCAAAGTTTTAATTTCGAGTCTTTCAGATTCTGTCAACTTATTAAAAGAACCGATTGCAATCTATGAACCGAATTCATACTGATGGCAGTAACGCACTACGCACCAGTACACTAAACACATTGAAACAATACTGCTTCACTTCAACACAGCTCACTCAAACGTGGAAAAAACACTCATTCAAATTGGTGTTCAATATTATAAAATACCTCACTAAAGTAGGCAATGTTTTCTCTCTTCCTTATAAGGTATCTGAGGACTGTGATTGGTGAACAGAAATTATATTAATCTGCCTCTTGCAACACACAAAATTACGATATATCTCACAAAATAAAAGAAACTCACAATATCACTCTTCAGATCTCGTATTTTGGCGCTTTTAGGTATGAGGGGGTTAGGAGGTGCCTCTTTGCCCTAAATTGTTTCCTTAAAGATAGTTAAGTGCAAAAGATTGAGAGTTTATTATGCAATGGAATGTGTTGAAAAATACGTGTTTTATTAAATGCTTCCTTTTCTATTAATAAATCTTTAATGACGAAACGAACAAATCAGCTCCGAAAATCCCTTCAATCTCTCGCACGACATACTAAAAAAAAAAAGGTTGTTTATTGTTTACGCAATCTTCAAACTGCTTGATACTGTTCATTAGCTCTTCGTTTATTACTGATACTGGAACTCAAACAATTTTATGTAAATAGAGATGCAACGTTATGTTATTTAAGCGTTTTATATATTTGTCTATAAAAGATTTATTGTGTATTTTGCGATTTTGGTATGTAATTAACGTTTATCCTTGCTGCTGCCAGAAGATTTGATTACATTTTAAACACGAGAACGGGTGGAAAAGTCAAGGAGAGTTAGCAACAGTGCTCATCCCTGTTCTTCTGCTATCTTCGTTCACTCTAGGATTGTGCACGCCGAGGTCCCATATACACAATGTTATAAGTTAGGCCTAACGCCAGCTAAGCGCATATGGGGCAACGCGTTCACAAACGAAATGTGAACTGGAAACACATTGGAGAGTAATAACAACTTGAGAAACGAACTGTATACCTATGCCTCAGTGTAACAATTTAAAATGTGGTATGTTTTTAAATCTTTCGATAAGAAACACAATCTGAAACGAAAATAATAATAATAATAATTCTAAAATAGTTGGCAATTCACGTGCTCCTGTGAACTTTACTACGTGACGTCACTGGATATTTGTCTCACATTTACAACTACATTTCACCAAGCAGGACCCGTCAGTCACGTACTTTCAGCAATAGGTGAGGGGACACGTCAGATATCCCATGAATTGTTAAAAAAGCATGCAATAAAACATCGCCTTCCAGTTCCAATTATTGATAAGGGAAGGGAGGCAAAGTGAATACATGTAGCAAAACGAATAATAGAATTTACGATCTTTTAATAAGAGTTGGCAGCAAAACGTTTCTGTAGCTCGTGACGTCACTAGTGAAGGAACAGAATGTCGTCGTGATTAAACACCTGTGTGTTATTGTGTGGGAAAGACAAGATAAGAAAATAAAATATGCATTTCTGAAATATTTTTAAGGTGTAGGTTTTTCAAAATCTTTCTCTTGTACTTGCTTTTTTTTGTGTGTGTCCGCGCGCGCGCGTGTGTGTGTGTGTGTATGTGAAGGCAGGATGAACAAATAATGTTGTATCTTAGCTTTCTTTTCATACTTCAAATTAATTGCAGCTATGACGTACATGTGTATATACAGTCTTTTGTTCTGGATAGCAGCTTGGGGCAAATTGAATAATTCTTTGTGGAGTAAAGCGAATATTGATATGTGGTAAAATTCCTTTGCTTTCCTTGAGACAGGCTAGGTCAACATATCCGACGACTGGTACTTGCCTGACTGACCACAGGTTCTGAGTGTCTGAGTAGACAACTGGTGAAAATTGCCTATTTCCTAAAACTTTAAAAATAATCTTTATATGAAGTATGTGTAAAATTTTGAGTTATAAATGTAGAAAGTTGTAAAGAATGAAGATAAAGAGTGTAAGTGTAATTATTAAACCAAGAAAGAAATCTGGAAACAAAATATGAACGAGTCCCTTAACTGATCGACCGCTGGTACCCTACCCTATATACAGTATACTTAAATTATTTTTAAAAGAATGAATCAGTAAGAGCCACAAACTGATAAGTCTAAATTGTTTGATTTTCAGGATGAGTGTTTGAAATTTACAAAACATCATAACTAAGGGTTTGTTTGATATCATAACCTATTATTAAATTTACTGGAACACGTATTCAATAAAAACAATAATCCCGCATGATTAAACAAACTATTATTTTTCCATTTTGTAACTTTCAAACACCTATCCTAAAAAACAAACAAAAAAAACAAGCAATTTGGACTTATCACTTTTTTACTTTCACTGCTTCATTTCACTACAACATATTTTTTTAAAAAAATTCGCTACTACTACAATCTCTAATCTAATATTTTCCCATCAATGCTCGAGATTTTGAATAAATTAATATATAACTATCACCGGCTTTTACCCTGACCTATTGCTCTCATACAAGTAAGCATTACTCCAAATTAAATTAATGAAACTCAAACATGTATTGATCTCTTTCAGTCTAACAAATGATTTTTTGTAGTTACACAGTTTGATATTTCACCATTCTAGAGGTATTTAATTCGTAACATCAATATTACGGATCTTTTTTATGTTTACCTTTTCTATATCACGTGTAATGTACTTGATCATTATACTGAAAGTAGTTTGAATTATTTTTTAGTAATATTTTATTTTAAATAATAGTTTTTAGCATCCCTGTATGAATACGGAGAAGCTATAGGGCTACAGTATATCCTGTCTGTAATCCCCTAGTTTTTAGTAACTAGAAGTCAGACAGAGATGAGCCATACGACGTTGGATTTCTTGTGGTCTGAAAGAGTTAGATAAACTTTTACTTTGACTCTAAACCCTGCAGGCTCTTTTCATTTCCTTTGCTTTCTCCATTGTAAGAATTGACCATATGGTTTCAATGACAGTGGGCAAAGAGAAACTGTTTTCAGATTTTAGTTTAGTGACCTTGAGCTGCACGGCTGTTTATAACCTGGTGACTGAAATTAGCAGGTCATTAATATTTTGGTTAGCTTCCTCTACTTTTTTTAGAATCCGTTTGTAACTCCTCTAAATCTCAGTACATTTGGATTATTGCGTAAGGTACTTGAGATACAACAACTACATTGATGTAAGACAATTGTGATTGAATGAACACACGCAGCAGGTCTTGCATTTTGAGCACAATTTACTGTGAATACTCAGCCATAGGCTACAGTACGAAATACACGCATAACTCTTCGTATTTGATTGAAGATTGAGTTAATGAGTAGTTCTAAGAATGAATGAGTGAGAAAAATAACATTTTACATCAGTGCGTGAATAGAATTGCATACTCCCAATACACAGTATAGTGTCTTAGTTCTGTAGATGAGACATGAATTAAGATCGCATATAGTTAATGAATGAACGTGAATCGAAGAATGAATGAATGAATGAACGAATCAAATCGTTTTTATCTCACGCATAAAATGTTTTAAATAAATGTTCTATAAGTTACTGACAAAATGTTTTTAAAAAGCAGAACTGCAAGTCAAAGAAGTGTGTACGAGTCTGTCGCTGATCTCCCCGCTCCTTCCACAATTTCATGCGACTACTTAATGGATTCAGGGAATATAATTTGACCAATTCTTGGATAAACAAATTCATAAACTGCATCACAGACCTTGGGGACCAAATAACCACTCCTTTCGGGCCAAATAACCAAACTACATGCCAAAAAATGTAAGGAACCATTTTGGAACTAGTGAGAACTCCTTTGGGACATGAGTATGCTCAAGAACGTTTTTGATTTTCTTACAGCAGAGATTTCGATACATAGTAAGAATGTTATTAAAGGTTCATATACGTCCATATTAGAAACTCCTACTGTAAAATATCTTTATAATGCACATAAATTGGAACATATCTTAAAAATATAATTTATATTAGTACTCATATAAATAGAAATCGACAATACCCATCTTACATAATATTGACTGAAACACTAAACTAACGACAGGCACCAAAATGGCACGTTGAAACGTCATATTTTTTAACGAACTAGCACGAATAACCTATCTTTTCAGATATACAGCACAGGGCAAGCGTCTACCTGTCTTCGTTAGTTCGGACTATTTTTGTGAGTTCGTGATCGAACCTGTGAACTAAATAATTATTTATGTTTAACGATAGATTTATTTTTATGTATATTACATAATATTATATATATATATATATATATATATATATATATATATATATATATATAGGTGAGAGGGTATGCATTTGAACGGGGGTACCTTAGAACAGTGAAGATAACTTTTAATTTATAAAACGAAATTTCTTTTGTCCATCAGTTAAAAATTGTAAACATCATCCCACACAGCTGTCATTTGTCGTTACCTGGCGAAGTATGGTACGGTACTTGACGTAATTTGTGGGTACCAAAGTGAAAATTTATCTCTGAGATTGTAAGCTCTTGGAGAGAAGAGAACTGCAGCATATCTTTCCATTTTAACTTACGAAGTAACTACAGTCCTTCACGCATGAAACTGTCCTTGTTGCTTTCTGATAACCCTTCTCATTCTCCCATAACATTTGCGTAATTGGACGTACTGGGGCAGCTCCGAACAAAAAGAGGGGGTAGATTTGAACATGATAGCAGCTTATGTCCCTACAGCTAAAACTTACTGTTGAGAAGGAAAATTAGTTTGCAACATATTAACAGTGTAAAAGCATTTCAGTTAGGCTATGTGTAACATTTATAACAAAATTTGTACGAGTTCAAAGTTTATGCAAGCCTAATGGTTATGCAATCCTCATAACACCAATAAAGAAAAAAGCAAGCAAACAAATTCAACATTCATTAACAACTGCGTAGTTTATATTCTTTGCATGGCCAATAAACTTTAGTTTACTCTCTTCTTTTACCGTATTTGTATAAAGAAGCATTTACTAAGAAATTAAATGATCTTCTATAAAAATTAAAGATTTGTTCAAACCTGTCCCAGTCATGTTCAAAGCTACCCCATCCTTGTTCAAATCTACTCCTTAGGGGGGCACCTTTGAACGATAGCCTCCCAGTTCCGGTCGTTTCTTTTCTCTAGGAATCCACTAAAGTAACATTGTAGGTTAGTAGTACCGGTGGAGGAAAAACTTTCAGGACATGTGATGTCCATGGCCGCCATCTTGAAATCCGCCACGTTGAATTCACTTTCATTTTCTTACATGGAAACCATAGTAAACGATACCATGTTCTCATCTGAAATTTTCTCGGGAAGGTAATGCTATGTTTGTTTTTGCTTTATCACTTACCATAACGAAGTTCTGACTGTTTTTTGTTTTCTTTGTATCGTTTCGGGCGAGTAAGATAACGTGGCTGTGACGAAGGCAGAAAGCATTGAGATCATTTTGATGTCAGGGGGCGAAGCACAAGGGTCGTTGCTGATGATTTTAACAATCGTCACCCAGATAAGACACCCATTAGCAAGTTGATCAAGAAATTCAAGGAAACCGGGTCCATGACTTTGAAACCAAAATCAGGCAGGCCACGCACGGCGACGGACGAACCAACGTCAATAGCAGTGTTGGCAGCGTTTAGCAAGAGTCCGAATCGAAACACTTATCGGGTGTCCCAGAAAGTGGTGTTAAGCGTACATCCATCATGCGTGTTTTAGCCCTGCATAAGTGGCACCCCTACAAGCTACAAGTCCATCAGCATCTGTTAGAGGATGACCCGGATCGGCGTGTGGAATTCGCGGAATGGGCAACAGAGCAAATACGCCCAAATTCTCGTTCCGCTTACGACATCTAATTCACAGATGAGGCCATCTTTTACCTTTCTGGTGAGGTGAACAAACAGAATGTTCGCTACTAGTCGGTCACCAATCCCCCATTGGTGTGAAGCATCTGGTGGCATTCCTGGAAAACTGATGGTGCGGTGTGGTGTGGTGTGGTGTGGTGTGTGGGGAACCCGTGTTGTGGGTCCTTTCTTTATCAATGGTACGTTAACAGCAATCGAGATCGTCGAATGTTGGAAGAGGATATTTTGCCATCTCTCTTATCTGAAGATGTGACATACCCTGTCTTCTACCAACACGATGGTGCCCCCCGCATTATGGAAATTGTGTTCGTGAATATTTGGGTGTTCAGTTTCCCAACTCGTTGATAGGTAGTCGTGGTGCTGTGGAATGGCCACCACATTCCCCTGCCCTCACTCCACTTGATTTTTATCTTTGGGGACATCTCAAGTCCATTGTGTATTCAGTGAAAATTCGAGGTATTGACCACATAAAGAAACGCATAAGAAACGCGTGTGCAAGCACTTTGCGCAAGGTTTTGGATAAATGGGGCAACCGAATGACTCTGATGTCAACAGAATTGACAACACATCAAACACATTCTTTAATCGGGAGAAATGAGTGGTATGTGACTGACGTGAAAACCAACAACAGTCATAACTTCGTTATGGTAAGTGATGAAGCAAAAATAAACACAGCATTGCATTCCTGAGAACATTTCAGATGAGAACAAGGTATCACACCCTATGGTTTCCATTTAAGAAAATTAAAGTGAATTCAAAATGACGGATTTCAAGATGGCGTCCATCGACATCGCATGCCCTAAAAGTTTTCCCCCAACCTGTATTACTAACCTACAGTGTTACTTTTACACTTTTTTCAAATTCTGCCTTTTATTTGGGTGTTTTCCATACTTTTGGACCACCCTGTATGTATGTACTTAAATTCACTAGAATGTAAAAAAATCACACTGTGCATTGATATCTTACAACTTTTAACAGATATCTGTGATTTTAAAACAAAGGACTTGCAATGCTGCCTGCATCTTGTGGTAGATCAGATTAATAAATCATGTTAGATAGTGTTAGATATTTAAGCTAAGTTTATGATTGACGAATGCAGCTCAGAAATGATTTCTATTGTTGCTCTATTAAACCATTGAATTCCTTGACAACAACATTTTTTACGTTGTAAAACCTGTCTATGCGGCACTCCCTCAATCATAAACATTACTTAAATGGATGCATCATGTACTACTTCGATTGTGACTTGCTAAACCGACAACGATTACATCATTATGTGTTCAGATATGACGATACTGCCAAAACTTTGAGTTCTTGTAACTTCGAAACTACGTACAAATTTTGATTTCTTCAAATGAACATTTTTATGTAAATAGTCACCTCCCAAAGTTTAGGGCATTATTTCAGGAACACCCTGTATATAGCTCGGGACCACTCGCATTGCGGGGATCGCGGGGGCGGCTGTTATGCCACTGTGGACTTGCATTTGTAACAGAGAATATACTCATCCTATGTTCGAAATTTTCTGAGCTGGGATTTTAAAAATATGTGATAAAACAATTATTATGACTTAATATTAAAATAAGCAGTTGTTTCTATAGAAATATAGATTTCTTGTAATTAGAAACATATCCGTTTCAAATACAAGAGGATTTCAGTGGTGAGTTTACTACTTCGAAAATGTCTACGGTAAGTAAATATAAAGCCATATGATCTATTAGCAAACAAAACAACTCTGTTGCAAATCATTATGCTATTTCTTTGAGATTTGCGAGAAATTTAAGCTCTTCTTTAAAGACGTACAAGGTGTAAATGTTTTCACAAATTACCTTGTGTATGGTAAATGTTGAGATTAACACAGAAAAAATGACCACCGCCGTGACCGGGACTGGCACCAGGATCTCCCAATTGCCGGCTAGGTATGCTATCCATTACACTATCACTATTAACTTCATCTTTATTACTACTCGAGTTGGCCAAGATTTCGAACCTATTTGAGATTTCGAGTTGGTAATCTGCTTTTACGCTTACCTAATCGTTTAGCTTCGAATTTAAGTTGTTTTGATCCTTTGCCTTCTCTGTTCGAGATGTATAACTTTTCTCTCAATTTTGTGATCACTAAGAGATAGTCGGTGTCATTTTCCGCTCTTCTGTAAGACCTAATGCCCATTATATTGGTGTTCCTTCGCCTATTTACTAATACGTGATCGTTCTGGTTGTGTGTTTTGCCATCCGGAAATACCATGCGAATCTGTGTTTTTTTTGTGTGTGTAGGTGTGTGTGTGTGTGTGTATGCAGGAAGTATGTGCTTTTTACTAATAGGTTTTTCGAGATCGCAAAAGTTATCAGTCTTTCTCCATTGTTGTTGATCTTTCCGTGAAGACTGTATTTGTCTATAGTAGGTCTATATTTTTCCTCCCTACCTACCTTAGCGTTGAAATCACCCAACACAAGTTACGTATTATATTTCGGTAATTGGTCAAACAACCTTTCTAGTTCCTCGTAAAATGTACCTTTGTCGTTATCATTAGCCACCTCGGTCGAAGCATAGACATTTATTAAAACCGTGTTGCACCATCGGGTACGTATCGTAATGTACGATAGTCCTTCGTTTAGGAACTCTATATTCTGAACCGCCGGAAGAATATTGTTCTTAACGAGGAATCATATTGCGAAATCGTGAGACGGTGTTCCCCGACAGTAAATAGTGTACTTGCCCTGTCGAATGCTATCTTGACCCTCCCACCGGACTTCTTGTATCGCTAATATGTCCAGCTCGTACTTCTCCGTCTCGCGTACCGCCACCTGAAGAGCGATCGTACGTTCCACTTCCTATTCTAAGGTCTTTTATAATCCTGTTCTTGGTACCCCCTGAAGCAGTCCTAGAGTTATCAGCTCTAGGACCTCGCAGTAAAGGCAGACGTTCAAGATGTCGTCCTTTGTTCATCTCTGAGCCTTACCGATGTCATTTATCTTCAGCCTCTCAGTGGTAATGGTGACTGCTTCCCCTTACCATAATATTTTTTTCGGGGTTATCTTCTCCTATCCTTTGTAGATCCCTCTACTAACTGCAAGGCAGCAGTACTTATTTTGGTCCTTCCCGGAATATTTCCGGTACCCACCATATCTGGTTGTTATTCCCCTATCCGCCACCAGGGGAGGCGCCTGGTGGGAGACCAGTTACTCCAACCCGGACCGGTATATGCAATGTTAAAAAGTGTCACATAATTAATGTGTGCAAAGAAAAGAAATTTACCCTCGACTGACTCATAGTACAACAAATAGTATACCTACTTGAAAAATAGCGCGTCAAAATGGACTAAGTGATGATAAATAGTTAAGCTTCTCATGTGCAAGAGATTCCATTAAATCTCTTTCCCTATTTCGGCAAGCAATATACTGTCTACTGAAAAGTGAAGAGTCGCTTTTTAACATGGATACTTTGTGGTTACCGTATTTGGGGATTACCTTACGAAATAAACATTGCTTGTTTCCAGAAATAGTTCAAATGCTAGACGTTCTTGAACGAACGTTTCGTATTGATTTCTCAACACGTTCTCAACAATGCGCACATATTTACTTGTATTATCGTTCATGATAAAGTTGTATGAAATATTCATGTCTCTGGCAAATACAGTAGGCATTACTATTTGTTACCATGCGAGAATCCCTTTTGTGAGTTTCTTAATGTTTATGTGATAAGATTTAGTTTATACTTGTTAGTAACGCAATTTAGATTAGCTTCAGTTTGGTTATTCAGAGTTAGGGAACCCAAGTCGCAATATGTACTATGCCCGTAAATTTTATCACTCACGTAAGCATATATAAGTTGCTAGAGGTCAAATCATCAGTCTAAACGTACTAAAGGAAACAACAACACAAGAATGTATGAATTGGTGCATGCTAAAAGGAGTTTAGTAAAAATGATCGAAAAGTGAGATAACAATTCTTTTAGGATTCACGAGGTTGCTTTTATTTGTTTGTGCTAAAAAAAACAGTCAAATGCTCTGGGGGCAGTTATTGGTCGTCCGTTCATTGATTTAGTACTTTTGCGTTTACAAGTCCTAGAAGACTAACTTTAGAACTACCAAGTAAAGAAGCTTATCCTCAAGGGAAAGTTGCCTTGCCGGAGACCAAGTTAGATTATATTTAAAAGCCTCAGTTATACACACCAATACAATATGAAGAGTTCTACGACGAAATATGCCCCACAACTGAAAATGGTTTTGGAGATGATCACTAAATAAAGTCAAGAAACATCAATTCAAGACCTATTTCACCATCTCGCCATTCTATAACAGTTCAAAATTTATAAAAATGTCATTTTCTTGCCTTTTTCAAAACTAAAATTATTTAAAAGCGCTTTTCGGTGTCTTAATTTGCTATGCTATGAGTGGATTAGTGAAGCAATTTGAATAATATTTTTCGCTACGATTTTTTCCTTCTTCATTTAAGGACATGGATTTATGTTACTTGTAATCTGAAGGGTTTCTATTTTTATAAAAAAGAGTACTGTTTTCATTTCTAATTTAAAGTTTTGGTACAATTTTTCTTGATTTTCTCAAAACAAGGGTCAGTTGTCTGATCCATCTTTAGCATACACCGATTCATATCTGAACACATACCTTATATTTAGACTATCTGATTTGCAGGAGACCTCAGACAATTTAGATTAGCAACATATATCCCCATAACAGTAAATAAACATATCCCTTGAACTCCGATGCTAAATACGCAAAATCTGCAAATATAACTTAAACAATTATATTCACTTTTTCTTTCTTTTAAATATACATTGTGAGGAGCTAAATGTCAAGATCAATAAGTTATTCCTTTTTATTAACGTGCGTAGATACCCGAAACTCTTGTTTTGATCGAAAAGCGTTTAAAAGCACTTGCATATGCCTGGCAATTAGTGTAGTCCGCAGCAAACATTCAAAGACTGATCAGTTGTAGGAATACAACAGATTTCCCAAAATCTGCTGATTGAATGGTATAAAGAAGCTACAATAACGGTAATTCGAGTTGAAATGTTATATACCAATATTTAAAATGACCAGACTCTGCATCTTTTCGTGCAATCCATTCCTTAATAGATATTTGTTCAATAGTAGCTTTAGAGCCTTCCTCGTAAGTGTATACAGTCATGCAACACTAACTTCGTGTATATGTCGGGCTCGTTTTACTTAAGACCATTTTAGACATAGTCCAAATTTACCGTCACTGGTAATATTGGTACCAACTAAAATATCAATCCAGCCATTCAAGCCAAAACTGCAAGGAATGAGATTTTAATGTGTAACGCTTCCACATTGATCACCATTTTGCGTTCCTCATACAATTCTGGAAGTAACTATTGTAATTGTTAAGGTGTTGTATAGAATGGTTCATCACATGTCACCACAGGAGTCGTATTAGGATTAATTGTAGCATACCAAAGCAGTGGTCTAAACCATTTAATAGCCTAAGGTTAGCAATACACTTCAACTTGTTATGGCGCTGTGACAGAACAATCTCTGTTGGAGCGGAAAGCAGCCGAACTGGTGTGATTATAATATTCGCTTATATCTTCAAGATGAAGAGCTTCAATTATCTGCAACCATTCTTCTGATATTGGTTCATTATGAATAGAAGGAGGCTGGAAGGCGTTGATATTACATACAGGTACATTTGGATTTTCTTCGTTCGTGGTAACTGTAAATACAACTCTGGCAACGATGAAGTACATTTCTCGGTCAACTCACTTACTTCAATTGCTAACATAAGAAGGATGATATATCCGGTCCATCTGATTTTTTCTGCGTCAGAGATATTGCTGTTCCGCGGAGTGATTGAGTGGTTACTCTGATAGCATAGACACTTGCAGTAAGTTTGAACGGGAATTGATTCTAGGGTGATATGCCAAACTTACATTTGTTAGTTTAAAATAAATGTGCTGCTAACGTCAAATTGCAAATACGATGCGTGTCAATATAAAAGTAAACTTGTTGCAAACATGATAGTAATTGTACTATTTATCATTCTCGAGCGTGGGTTTATCTAGTTTAGAAAAGTTGTAGAATAGATGTCACTACTGTAGCCCAATGTGTAGGAGAAGCAAGTGAGGCAATATAATATAATATTACAGCTAATACTGCTGTTATTTAGTAATTTGTTAGTAATTATTCATAATTGTCTTATTAAGAGAAAGTATATCAGAAGACATTTTGTTTTATGTAACATGTGAAAAGATAAAGTAACGCAGGTACAAAATGTACAAGATGATACATTAAGTAAAGCTAAGGTTACGCTGAGAGAGCTTTTCAATTTCAGTGTTCTGAATTGAATTGTGCATTAAAATTACCTATACTCTTAATATAATGCTTTGACGTTCTCTGAAATGAATAACGCTCTTTGAAGGGTACTGTCACCCCGTCAGAGCTACCACAGTCCTTGATCACATAATGGCATCTTAGCTCTCTTTTGCTTAAAGATTAGTGTGTTATTTTTACAGCAAAAAAGGAATTATTGTGGGTGGAATGCCTGAGACACATTTATCATTGGTGATTATCACATAATAGCTTGTATCCTTGTAGCAAACGTGCAATGACCACTTGCTGCAAGTTTCAAAGCGTTAACTAACATTTTCGTTTTAAATTTGTTTCAAACTTGCAGACCTGCAAACTTGCATAGTTCGCAATGTTATTACGTAAGAGATTGTGGTCAACATTGTCTATTGGAGTGAAAATCATACATTGACACGCAGAGCTAAAACAATCTCAGACACTGACAGTCTGAAAGCACAACTTCAACGTCTCCAGACCACCTTACAACAGAACCGTCACAGCATCACAGACATACGAAGAATCCTAAAAGAACCGCTCCCGATCAAAACCATGCTACACCTAGAGAAAGAAGAAGCTAGAAGAGTTGCCTGTCTTCCTTACATCAGTCCTCTGTCTCGGAAGCTGAGCAGAATCATGGTTCCAAACAGAATTAAAAGCATTCACAAACATCCAGCCAAAAGTAAAGCATTACTGCGCTCCGTCAAGGGTGATTTAGGTCTCAGAACACCAAGGGTGTACAGCATTCCTTGTGAATGTGGTAAACCCTACATGGCGTAGTGTTTGGTGACGTTCTCTGCAAAGAACGTGCAAAATACATAAAGTTACTCTAACCACAGAGATCAGGATTTACCGAACATAGTATAAATGAAGTGTACAACATCTTTCACAGACACCACCATCATAGCTAAATGCTGAGACTACCAGGACGGAAGAATAAAATATGAAATAGCCATTCTATAGGAAGGTAGTCTTAGCAGATACACAGGACACCATCTCAGTTAAATGTGGTTTTCTACAGTAAGATCATACAAACTACGATCAACCAATCACAGGAGCGACAATGCAGACCACTCACAGACACGAACCCGGTAGCCATTTACAGATGCAGATTTCCATCCAATCCCAGAACTGTTGTTAAGGATGAGAACTATGTCTGTTCTCGAAACGTCGGACAACGTAAATTTCACCCAGTTAATAATCCACGAAGAACTGTAGTATGTAAAAGGTTAGGAAAGCTTCATTTCGAATTTATTTTTTATTGGTAGTTCTAATTTTACTGATAGGACGAAGTTTGACACTGCTCATTACCAACCAAAAATGTGGATTGTGAAATTAACTTTTTCCTACTTACATAAACACAGTGTCAGGAATTCAATGGACCGAAAGCCATAATAACTTTTTATTAAAGAATCTAGACAACGTAGTAGAAAGCAAACTTAAATTAAGAATGAAAGTTTAACTGTAATCATTCGTTTGGTAAGGTAAATACTGAACATGGTCCGATGGTGATTGGCTGTTTTATGTAGTTATAATTTGAAAGAAGTGACAGTTATAAAGCAAATAATTTTATTCTTAAAAGTTACACTTTAGTTTGCATAGATTTTTGCAGTAAAGATATTGTATAAGCTTTCAGCACCACTAGGGGTTGCTAATAGGAATTGTCCATAATTATGTGCAGGCGCGGATCCAAGGTGGTGGTTGTAGGGGCTATAGCCCCCCTTGACATCCGGGTATACACTGGTTAAAATGGCTTTCATTACAATGGATAAAGTGACACAACTATGGTTTAGGCCCCCCATGATCATATCCTGGATCCGCGCCTGATTATGTGTGCAAAAATAACTTCTGCTACCGGGCTTGTAAACTATCCCCTTGACAACATAGTGTTAGCGAAATGCTTCAAAAACAGTGAAGCCTACTACGTCTACCTATGCTTATTATCAAATCCCACCACACGAATACCTTAATCTTTATAGATATATCACGTTTGCAAAACATACAAAATTCAGTATAGTGATCATGACATCAAAATCAGTCAAGGATGTATCTATTAAACTGATTCTGTGCTGAACGTACGTGTTTTTGTGTGAAGAGTGGTACAATTCTACATATACCGGTACATGATACAGGTGTAATTTTATTATAATTTCTGACCTTATATAACAATTATTATATGTTTGTCATGGTTCATTGGTAGAGAAGGCTAATTTCCTGCCTAATATCCTCAATATTTTAAAAAGCACTGTTTTCATTCACAAATAACTTGTATAATTCAACGAAACAAAAGGAATTTTCGCAATATCATTGAGAAAACTACAATTCATAATGGCAAAATAAATCAAAAGCAGACATGCCCAACGCCGCAGTAAGGATCCCAGAATTGGATATGGAAAATATAAAGATACATTACCGAACCTGACCTTACCTAACCTCCGCTAACCCATGGTCCCTAATCTAAGATAATCTACGAAAAATGCAAGAAAGCAATTATTAATAATAAATATTAACAGAATATTATACCATTATTCCATACGACGTCTGTTAAAAAGACCGAACTTTTTAAATAGCGCGCCAGCAACTGCAGATGGTGTACTGTGGCTTCCGAGCACACCTACACAGAAAAATGCTTAGTCAAAAATGACTATATGCATTTAATCACACCCGTTTTTAGTCAAAATTGTCTAAAAAGCTTGTTGTAATGGACTGCTTGCGTATAGTTTCGCCTAATCAAATTTGAATAATGGATCCAGTCATAGGAATGTAAGCTCTATATTTTCTTTAATTGATGCGGCCTGACGTTTCAGGTAAACAAAAACTTGCATTGTATCTGAAAGACAGTTTGTTTTATTGTGGTACAAAGTAAATTGACAGTATTTTGTTTCCGAATTAGGAACTAATTTTACGCGCATGCATAACAACAAACTATGGCGGTTTGTTCTTTTTAATGGATGCGGCTTGACATTTCAAGCAAACAAAAACTTGGTAAAAAAGTAAAAGAAAAAAAAAACACTGCAAAATGACCAATCTTGATCTTTATAATGAGTTCTTGATGATAATTTTGATTATGATTATGACGATCAATATAATAACATTAATATTTAAATGTGTGAAGATTTTATAACGCATGTTTCTATTACGTTATGCAAAGCTTTATTGTCTGTTTATATTTGTTCTGAACAGATGACAGCACTTTTTTTAAAAAAAATCTTAGACACTGGAAGTTTATTGTTTTTATACAATCGGGTTATACTTTGCCGAATTAAACGTAGGATTATTATTTTTATACACTTACATATTTTTAAAGAAATTGCTTGAAGGATTTTAGAAAGAATGGCACATGAATATGTATTCCAGCATATATTAATGTGAGTCGTTTTTACAAGATGTAGAACAGTGATTCGAACAACACGTTCTGTTTTGAATTGTGAAGTTTGTGACATAATTTGATTCGGAAAGTGTACTGACGATGGTGAGAATATGAAAGAAGAACGAAGCAGCAGTGTAGTGTTGTACAAAGTGCAGTAACATTTTTACTTCTTGCGTGTTTGTACCTCTCTGTATTTGTGTCTCATACAATCGATTTACGTGCAAAATGTTCTAAAGCTCATTGTCGCGTGCTCCGGGAACATAATTCCAAGTGCCTACTAGGACGGATCAGCAAGATGCTAGGTGGAAAACACCGAGGACTACCACCCACCGGACCGAAACCAGGAGATTGGCGCGTACTAAGGAAAACTGGAGCATGAAACAAGGACACAAAATCTGATACACAAAGTGCTAAATTGAGGTCCCGCTCTCCAATGATCACCGGAGATTCAACAGAAACCAATCAGCAAACAACACCATCTATATACTCCTTTCTACTCAGCAATTATGACCCCAAGTTTCAAATTACAAAGCAAATACTTCACCAACTATGCATATACATATCAAGAGAAACCATTGGACAAATCATACCGACCCGTAATGGAATGATCATTAAATCTTCAAACCCTAACCTGGTCACGCACGTTCGAAATAAACACAGTCTTCAAATTTTTAGACCTTCAGCTACCATGTTCAACCTCAACGCAAAAGACTTAAACAACCGCCCCCACCGAGAAAGCCACTGATGCTGTCTGTAGTGATACGCGGCGTGGACCCCACATGGACAGAGAAAGAAATAACCAAAGAAATGCGATATGAAGAGTACGAAATCCAAAGTCATACTATAAAATGTCAAACAGGACCAACCTATCTCGTGCGCGTACTGACACAATCACAAGAAACTGTCAATGATCTACTGACATTAGGAGCACACATCTACCGCAAAGGACACCGTGTAGAGTCGTCACGCACACCACCCCCAATGCCCATCCGCTGTGAAAAATGCCAACGCTACAATGCTCACCAAACCGCACATTGCACCGATCACCCAAAATGCAGATTTTGTACAGGACCTCATCCTACTCAGCTATGCTCCAATCAGCAACAACCGCTGAAGTTTTCTACATGTAATCAGACGCATCCGACGTTAGCTACAAGTGCAAAGCACAGCCACAACCTGAGCAGCAAAAACCTGACCTCGTATTACCTATTCGTATCCACGAACAACCTGAAGATCAAAAATCAAATCAGAGAAACACCCTATCCTCACACAACCTATAACTGTCGAGGACCTACGATCATTCGTCACACTCACTTTTCAAAATATTCAGCCATCACTTCGTCCTCATATTCTACAACAGGTCCAAACAACTGTCAAACAGGTCTTTCAAGTAACCTTTCATGCAACCTACTCTGGCCCAAATGTACATTTTGTCACAGTCCCGCCAAAACCTACTGTCTAACATCACATACATGGATATTGTAATCTTATTTGTAAATATTTGCTCACTACATACCCACAAACCTCTTTTTCGAAGCCCTCTTACTTGAAGAAAAAGCTCACACTTCCTCCTCAATGAAAATCTAACAAAACGATAATCATGCAAAATACCTGGTTACCAGCTCCAACGTCATTATAACAACATTCAAGCTTTAAGGCCAATGGAGGGGTTGCATTGGGATACAAACTTAACATACCATATCGCCTCCATCATGTATCTAATGTAAAACTACCGGAGCATATCATATTTACTCTTCAAAAGCTTTTATATCACTCTGGTCACTATATACGTACGTCCTGGTCATCCTATACCTCACAAATCTTTCCAGTATATCTCTAATAATTTCAAAACATACATAATAATGGCCTATATTCCAAAACCAACCCGACCCATTTCTCAAACAACACCTGAAATAGTAATCCTTTTCCCTAACCTCAGAAATCGTACATAACTAGACGACCTGGATATTACAGGGAGTGACCATGTTCCTATCAAAATAACCATCCAAAATCACCTCCACCCTACATCATCCCCCAGCACCAAAATCAACGCTACGACCCAGCTGACTGGAATAGTTATCGAAATTGCATCTCAGACCAACACAAAACGTTCCTGAACCCTACCAAATCCAGAAGATGAACTCTACCAAACACTGGATACCATCACCGCAAGTCTACACTTAGCTTCAACACTACATATTCATACCACTACCTCAACCTACCCAGACTTCCACCTCACCCTCATACGCTGAACCCAACAGCACTTTCGAGATTATATCCGCACCCGCAACCCTGCATCACTTCAACTACATAGACAGCTTCAGCGCACAGTACACAACTACATAAAGGTCTACAAACTTACCAGTGGATAAAAACTTGTAACCAGCTTAACGCTACTTCACATCCAACTAAATTTTGTAAACACTTTAACACACTCACTGGGAAACGTACTGCAACCACATATCCACTGCTCCAAAATGAACAGCCTCTTGAATCCGACCAAGACAAAGCTAATGCATTTGCTGAACATCTACAGGAAATTTTCCCCCTGACTCAAACCATCAGTGCCAGAAATCATCCACTTCATCGACTTCAACGCACCAAAATTACAACCAAACGCTCAACATAAGGTTAATGAGAACAAGCAACTCACCACGCCGATTACGAGTCTCGACATCAGCACATCAATAGCTAATAAGACGAGTAACTCTCCAGGAATGGACGATATCACATATCGCCATATAAGAGAAGGACCATATTAACTGCTACAGCTACTCGCTTCTATCTTTCACTTTATACTACGAACAGGATACGCACCAGTCACCTGTAAAACATCGAAAACTTTAATGTTCCTGAAACAAAACCAATCCCCTGATTCAGTTAGCTCCTACAGACCTATCCAACTAATCCCCATCATCGGAAAAATACTTGAGCGAATACTGGTCAAACTGCTCCATTTTCACCTACAAAAACTCCATATACTACCAGACCATCAAGCAGGATCCAAGACCAACTCCTCCGCCTTACAAATGATATCATAATCTTTACAATACTTGCAAACCTTCTTGTCTCGTATTATTCGACTTAGAAAAGGCCTCTGAGAAAGTATGGCATCAGGGATTACCGGTACCACGAAATCTCCTTCATTTTCATCTGCCAATCGCTTACGTCCGATACATATACAATGTTCTCACAAATCGCATAACCTACATCACCATCAACGGCGCTAAATCATTCCCAATATCCCTCAACACTGGAGTTCCTCAGGGATCAGTTCTATCACCACTTCTATATCTACAATTCTGTTCCGACTTCCAGCCTTGCCACCAAATGTTCAAATATACCAATACGCAGATGACAGTGCATTCCTGGCCACAGCTAAAACAATACAGAAAATCAACAAAAAACTACAACCAGCAATAGTCTCCTTCAGTCAT
The DNA here is from genome assembly GCA_022664845.1 of Lepisma saccharinum. NCBI lineage: Eukaryota > Metazoa > Arthropoda > Insecta > Zygentoma > Lepismatidae > Lepisma > Lepisma saccharinum. The sequence goes on along the minus strand of JAGDQP010017352.1, from coordinate 11,559 downwards.
TGTTGTATCACCTGGCAACTCACCATCAACGCCAACAAAACTGAAGCAATAGTCTTCTTACGGCCAAAACAACGCTCGAAAGTTCAACGTAATCCCACTCCCCTCAATCTTGGCCTACACGAGATTCACATCAAACCGACAAACACTGTTAAATATCTTGGACTCACCTATGACCGTCACCTCACATGGACTCCATATCTAAAAAACCTTACAACTAAAGCATACAAGAAGCTAAACCTCCTCTAACGCCTTACAGGAACAACCTGGGGTCTCTCATCCGTAGCCATCCTCAACACTTATAAAGCAGTCCTCAGACCAATTCTTATCTATGGTCACGTTGCCTGGATATCAGCACCACTCACCTTCTACAATAAGTTGAAAATACTGAAACGACATGCTTTCCGTATCGCCGACATAATCAAACTACCCAGTCCGACAGCAGATATCTATGACCGCATCAACATTCCGCACATAACCCACCGCTAATCAACTGTCCCTTATCTCTACTCATAAGTATATATCTTTCCATCCTTCCCGACAATCATCCAGAATTACCTCACCTCACCCCCCTTTTCGTCCCCACAACCACCAGATTTCATAATTCCATACCCGCTAAGACGAACAGAGATCAATATCTCTCATCAGTGCCCTGAAGACACCAGCAACCACCTAAATTGATGAATACGATGGAAAATCATAATATTCCCGAGTTTAATGAAAAATAAATTAATAAAGTTTCTGTAAACTTCCTAGCCCATCTTTATCAACTAACTCCAAATCTAACCCAATAATCCCTTCCCAAAAAGAGGGTGTGACCCTCTTAGTGGGCGATAGTCATGGCCTCACTATGACTATTAATTTTGTAAAAAAAAAAAACGAACAACACTTCAGTCCTTTAGGAGCTGAACGTTCTAGTTCAGGCACATCCACGTAAAAGGGGATTTTATTTATTGATATAGTAATATCACTGCAAAATGTCATTACTACAAAGACAAAAAAGTGTATTTTTGACGAAATCGTACTCAATTTTGCTTACTATTCCCAGTCGTTTTGCTTACACTCCCAATAAGATTTGAATAATAATTTGCACTCAGATGTGAACATATATTGAGTATTTATTTAGTGAAATAAAATGACTACATGCCCTTCTCAAAATTGACACAAAATTAATCGGCGTTTAAACCAGGAGGTGATTTATTCAAAAATGACTAATTCTTTCTTGAGTTTGACTAACCATTTTTCTGTATGTAGCGGCATATCTTGGCAACATATCACCTTTTGCCGCATTCCGATCTATGCATTAATTGTCGAGTTACAGCCGTTGGAGTGTGTTCGTGCACAAGCTGTTCGTCGGATTAGTGACAAAGCGACAATGTAGGCGTTGGAAGAACAACGTGAGCATGTTAATTAGAAAACCTTGGAAAAATTTTAGCGAATCATTCCAACTGCTTAAGTAAGCATACAGAGATGACTACATGAGATGAACGCAGTGTTATGATTGGTTTAAGCGCTTTAAGGAGGGCAGGAGGAGATCCAAAAACTGGATGAACTTGCACGTCAACAGACAATCACTATGTTGAGAGAGTTCATGTTATGATTCATGAAAATAGTCGTGCAATTACCAACAAAGTTGCTGATGAAGTGGGCATAAATCTTGACATGAAATCTTGACTGAAAATTTGTGATGCATCGGGTGAGCGCAAAATTTGGGCCGTGTTTGTTGACGGACGATCAGTAGGCTATTCGCGTTGAAATCAGTCAGGAACTGTTTGCCAAAGCAAATGATGACGAAAATCACCCTATTCTTAAGACTTGGTCCCCGCATACTTGTTCCTCTTTCCAAAACTTAAAAACGCTTTAAAAAGACTTCATTTCGAGACCGTGGAAGAAACTGAAGCATATGCGACGCCACGACGAGAGATCTACGCACTATCGAAGAAAGTGCGTTCCAGTAGGCATTCCAAAACTGGAAGAAACGGTGTCAACGGTGTGTTGACAGTAGAAAGCACTACTTTCAAGGGGTAGCAATAAAGTACTTACAGCAAAAGTTTTGTGTTGTTGTTTTTTGAACAGACCTCGTAAATGCACTTTGAAAGAAAAACGAAAAAAAGTCTTACTCCCGTCGGGATTCGAACCCGAGCTCTTTTACTCAAGAAACCGACGTCTTAAGCCACCGGGGCGACCTTTCGGATTTGGACGTTGTATTTACACTGCACGCGTGTTACGTAACAACGCTACGAGATGGCGCGCGCCTGGATCCTTACTGCGGTAACTGGAGTGTTAAAGTAGGATTTCTTTCAGCTCTCTGTGAATAATTCTCATGATCTTTTCTTATCTCAATTCCACTTTAGAGTATATCGCATGTGCGAAAGAGGTCGCCAGACAACAAAAGTAATAGATTGCATCGGAAACCAAAGCAGCAACAAAATGCTAATAAAAGCAACCTTGAGAAAGGATTCAAATCATCACGAGGAAAAACTAAAGTACGTGAATCCAACTTTCCTAAGTCAAAAGGAAAATATCCTGAGCCGAAGAAGTTGCTCAGTGAGAAGGATCTTGATACATCTTTGTCGTAGTAAGTATTTGCATTTGGCTATATTTTACATGGATTTCATGAAAGTATACAGTTCTTAGATCATTAAGAAAATATTTAGTTTTTATTCCTCTGTTTTCAAACGTTGTAAAATATCAAACTGAAACATACTTGAACCGTATGGTTTGACGACATATTTTGTAACTATGATTTCAGTGCCCTAAAACTGGTGCAGTGATATGCTTCTTTGACAACAGAAACTTGGGATTCATAATTCAAATATAGTAGAATCCCATTTATCCAGCTCAAACAGGCCCGATCCGGATGACTGAAAATTCGGATTATACGAAAAATTCGTTAACGATATATTTATATAATTTTATTTCATTTAGTTAACGTACTTTTTCAACAATATTGAAAGTACAAAGCTAAAGTACAAACGTATTCTATCTACATAAAGTATCATTTTGGGTTCAATTAGGCTTAGACTCTTCATCATTTGAAGTTCGAAATCTGATGATCTTTATACACCAGGTCAACTATATTCTAAATATTAATTACATCTACGGAATATAAGACCCGATTCATCCTCTTTTTCCGGTAGTCTCTCGAAACGTCTTTCCTACAATTCTTATTGTTCTGTCGACAACCGCGTTCTAGTTCACGGGAATAGGGTCTGGAATAGGTTCCCAGATGATACGAAACACTAACCGTAAAAATGAGCGAAGTCGCATAAAATTATTATCAGTAGTAGAATAATGTAGGTGAATGAGAGTAGGGATTGAGTCGAGACAAGAAGTAAAGGTGGTTTCTTCTCGTAGACTAGAGCTACAGCAATCGTTTCGATTATTTTGAACTCAATATAAGTATTCTGTGATAACAAAAATTAGGAATATGGCGTCACATTACTCGCGTATTGTCAAAGTGGCATTCTATTAGGACTGTATAACGAAATGTTTGTATACTAGATGACGAAATATTCTCCTGAACGTGCAGTAGCTTAGGAAGGAGTCAAATAAATATACTTTGTATAACTCAATGATATGTTAAGATGGTCTTTAGTAAAACACTTCAAGGACTTTTAAAGGATCTATGTACAGGTGGATTATGTAAAAGATAAACCAAGTCTGAAGTAAAATATTTATTTTTCTATCCTATTTGGCAATTTATTTATTTACAGATGGTTTCAAATGCAGCAGTTGTGCCATTTTACATTCAAACATTAACATTGGTAACATACAAAATCACAAAATTAACATTATTTACAAGTAAAACAGTAATAAAACATAACATAAAAGTATTTACATATTTCCTCCTAGCTGCTTTCGAAAGGCTTGTTCTGTGCTGAAAATGTCTATCTCTGGTGGTAGGCGATTATATTCAGAAACCTCCTGACGAACATAGAGCGTCTGACTATTCCTAATCTTGGTGCTAGATATGTGAATATGTTGCTGTTGCGCGTGGAATGGGTACGAATGCGAAAGTTGAGCTCAGAAAGCAGCAATTCAGATCGAACTCTACCATTGGATATTTTAAATAAGAATAACATGTCTGCCAGATTTCGTCTTGAAGAGGGTGTTCGAATGCTTAAGATATTTAGAATTTCTCTGTTACTTAGGGACCTAGTAGAAAGGACTCTGTATTTAACAATGGCAATGAAAAAGCTTAAGACAGGATTGAGACGTGTCAAATTAGTAGAAGCCATATTCCAAATGGGGGAGCAGTATTCCAATTTAGGTGAAATGAATGCTTTGAAAAAGATACTAAGAGAAGAAAGGCTTTGAATTTCTCTGGATCTGTATTGGAAACGAAGTAGTTTCATGGCACTACTAGTTGTAACTCTGATATGCTTAGCAAATATTAATTTCCGATTAAAATTACATCCAGATCTTTTTGAAAATTTACTTGCTTAATAATAATAATAATAATTTATAGTGTTATGAACAGCTTGTAGCGAAAATACAGCACTTTGTCACACATATTACATGCTCAAAACAGGTTAGGAAGGCTTTCATAAACATTAATATTAATAATAATAGAGGAAATATAACGTTTACAGGTTGAGTGCAGTACACTATTCTTTTACCGGAGATACACAAATTCCGTCAGTACAATAGATCATTGTCTAAAAATAATAAAATAAAAAATGTTATATAAAAGAATATTACATACATAAAGTACAAGTCGCTTATAAAAAATATACCTATTATGTGCCACAAGTCAACTAGCTTGATATGAAATAATTTGAATGGGAACTATTAATATTAGTACCACGAATTTGTCATAAAAGAGATATGCAATAATCATTAGTATTTGGCTATGCTATAAAAATATGTTGTAGTGTTACAACAAAAGATAAAAAGACATAATAATAATAATGATACAAAATAGCATATGGTTAAAAAACACAGCAGTCAACGAACTAAGTAGCATCAGAACTTTTAAAAATAATCACAGAATAAAAATGTTTTTCCATTTTTCGTTTCCTTATAAGAAAACGTTTCGTTTCGTTTCGTTTAATAAGAAAACAAAAATAATTTTGTTTTCTTATTAATGAGCCTTTTTAACTCCTTTATCATCCATGGGTCCTTATTCAACCTCGAATTTCTAAATACTTTCTTAGGTACATGTTTGTCAAAAGCATTGTAAATCTGGCCATATAGATTGTTACAATAGGTATTTACATCATTTCCATGTTTAATATTGATCTCCATTTGTCTAATATTATCATACAGTAACAGAAAATTAGCATGTAAGAAGTTATAACCCTTTTGTGATAGCGAAGGATTAGTGCAGCATATTTTGTCTTCCCACTGGAAAATAAATGGTGGATGATGGTAATCAATTTTAGCAAGTGAGTGTATGTCAACAAATACAGAACAGAAACTGAGATTTGTCATCAATAAATCTAGTGTGTTGGTTGGGTCATCAGGTTTATAAGATTTGTTCAGTTGCTTCAATTCAAGTACAAAGCAGAGTTCTAAAACTGCAACGGCCTTAATTTTTGTGTAATAGTGTTTTGTTCTGATATATCCAGTGTTCCAGTTTATACCACAGGCATTGAAATCTCCAAGGAGTAATACGCTATAACTGTAGACATAATTAATTGTGTCAAACAGTTACAATAAGATACGAATTCAGGAATTGGCAATTTAGGAGGAAAGTAATGGAGGCCTATTAACAATGGAGTGATACCTTGAATTTGTACCGTTAGCAGTAAAAAATCTAGTTGAGCAAAGGGATTGGTAATACTTCAAACTTATACTAACTTTTGATCAATAAAACACAACCTCCTCCGTTACTTTTATTTGTCAGGTCTAAATCCCAATCATTTCTTACCACATTATATGTTTGAGAGAGCTGTACAAAGTGTGTAGTATCTTCTTTCAGCCACCTTTCTGTTAAACATATGGAATCGAATATTTAACAGTTTACCTCGTTAATAAAGCTTATCTCTTTATCATTAATCTCATTAATGTTTTTACCTTGAGTTTGTCACTGACCTTCCTTCCTGTACTAAGCTTGATCTAGTTTTCAACGGTGCACGTGTATCCTGCTTTTCTTCTGTAGGACGTGTTTTGTGGCCACGGGACGAAGAACCAACAAGTTGCCACGGGGCATTAACATTATAAGATACAGCTGATACAGTACTGACCTTGGAGGTGTTTACTTCTTCAATCCCTTGTATAGATGGCGTGGGTAGGGGTGAACAAATCACAGCACTTGCATATGTTTTCACTGTTTTGGGATCATTAGGTAATGTAGATAACTTCACATTCTCTTCCTTAATATAAATCAGCTCTGCTTTTAGAGCCTCGTATTGATTGCCAAGAAAATCTAGTTTGAGCAAAACTTGTTTCAGTGACTCATTCACAACACTACAGTTATGACACTCAGAAACAACACTTTTCGATATTTTAAAGGAAGGAAATTATTGAACTCCTTCGTCCTCACTTGATTCCATAAAAGAATTATCCTCACTGTTCACTCGAGTGGTCGTTCCACTTTTGTCAATAGTTGGTGTTACTACAGTACTCTCATCACGTTTTCTTATACACTTTTGACATTTATACGTAGAAATACCTTCTCCATATATATAGCCCATATTCCACACAACCAAATTTTAAACAGTTCTTTACATGAAATCTTTGCTTGCAGATACAGCAGGGCAATATCATTTGTTTACCAAAGATTGTATTCAGACACAAAGCACACGTAGAATATTGTTGATAAAGTATGTGGAAAAATGTTCTTTTTCAAGGAGATTGTAAGAGTGGAGGACTTTAAAGGATTTAGGGTCATATTTCAGGTATTACACCAATCAACTATTTCAGATATATATCGTTGAAGAAGGAGGGTGTCATTACCGGTTGTTACTTTCCTAAATATCTTGCAATCATCTACGAACAGAAGAATATTATTGGAAGGTGGAGTTAAGTGAGATGAAAGATCATCAATATATAGAAGAAATAATAGTAGACCAAGAACACTTCCTTGTAGTACATCGGATAATTCAGAAACATATTTGGAAGAGGAACCAGGAAGAACCACAAGCTCTTCACGATTAGGGAGATAATCTTTAAGTAAAGAAAGAAATTTTCCATGTATTTTAAACCTATCGGATAATTTATAGAGAAGCATATTGATACTTACTTTGTCAAAGGCTTTGGAAAAGTCCAAGTACACCAGGTCCAGTTGAGAGTTTTCTGAAATAGACTCAATAGCATGCGTGAGCAATGCGAACAAATTAGTTAAACAAGAGCTGTTAGGTAGAAATCCGTGTTGAGCAGTATTTATGTATGGAGAGACAAATTTGTACAGTCTATTCTTTTATTATCTTTTCACAGATAATCGACAAAGGCAAAAGCAGAGAGATTGGTCTATACGAGAAGACATTAGTTTTATCACCTGACTTATGAATTATTAGCTTGCATCCATAGATGGGGGAAAGCACTTTCCGAAAAGCATCTGTTAAACAAGAGATGCTTGTTCTCTCCTGACTTACATTGACTTACCCTCGTATTTGTTTGAAATTCAAAATCAAGTGCTGTACTGTTATGATACCATGCGATATAGGTAATACACGTTATAGTACAGCGTATTAGTACAGTAACATATTAGTACGGTAAGTATATACTGTACATCTCGAGTGTATAAAGAAACTGTATATACGATATAACACAAATAAACTAGTACTAATACATTATTTTTTTTTCAGTCGCTCAGTATGTGCTAAGAGGTGTAAAGATATTCGTGAAAAATATGAAAATCATTTTTGTTCAAAAATTGATGAAATGATTGAATCACAGGAACGCGCAATAGATGCATTGAGAGTACACTTAGCATTTACTCACGGAATAGCCATACCAAAATTGAAAGATCCATTAACACGAGAAGAACGTCGAAGGCTTCAAACATTAGTTGATTCTAGATGATAGCAAAATAAAGTATAGTTAGGCTGTAAACATGTGGTTTTCTTTTAAATCTCTCTAACTAAATAATAATAATAATAAGTAACGATTTCGACACTTCCTGTTGACAATATAATATCTAAATACGGAACTTGTGGGACACCAAAATATCTGGAGTATGTGGAGCATGTGCAAATTCAAGGTACGAATAATGCCGTTTGGATAATACGTTTCTTTAATTCATTGGTAAGGAAAACGGTTGAAATACAAAGTTTACTAATATTTTATGTGTACAAGTCGTGCTTGGCTTTACAAGTATGAAAAAGCATAGTCGTTATTAAATATTATTAAGCAAAACTACGAAATTAGTTTAGTGAGAACTTAAAGGGGTCCACACGTTCAAACGATTTGCTCTACCCGTAGGGACTCGCGTCAAACGGTTGGAAGGGCAAAGTCTTTGTTTGATGAGTTGGTCAGAAAACCATTAAGCCTCGGAAGAAAATTTGAGATTTGCGGGGTACCTTCCAACGTCAAATGAGATAGTGTGTTTATTATGGGAGGGTTAAAGGGAGCAGAGTTCCCGCAGTTTATTGAGGAATTTATTGAATTATAGCAAACGAATCAAACCTTTTGAAGATTCTTTTGAACGTGTGGAGCACTCTTATGAGAAAAATGCTTGTATGTTTAGATTCGCTATTGCTTTCTTTTTAACAGTCGAACTTTACAAAGCAGTATATATCTTGTAGATGCTAGAGATAACGTATATCCAAATATAAAATTTTAAGACAAATTGATTATAGAGAGAACATGAAAAGCATTTTCTGTAGTTTTAATTATGCCGTTAATGTGTTACTACGAGAATTTAAACAGAAGGATTTTTATTTTTTCTCATAGTTATTATTTAATTACGTGCTTTTTGTTTAGCAGATTCCGATGTTCTCTCTGGAATATAAATATACTCCTCTACATGTAGAGCGATACAATATTTTATAAGCACTCTCAAATACATTTGTGCATGAGTTTGTATTTTTAATCACAAGACCAAACCTTCACGCGTAAACTAAAGTTGATCTACAATTCAGTAATGTATCATATATAGCCTTGCACGTCATATGCCAGGTGTATGAGAGACTAAGTTGTAACAAATCTTTTTGAAATGAACGAAGCTTTTCGAAGGTATCCATTCTCGTACGTCTTGAAAAAGGCGATATCGCGCGGGTGAAAATTCATACATAGACACAAAATAATACCTAGTAAGAGAAGGTGGGTTAATTAAAGCCAGGCTATGTCTCATCCACTGCATCGTCATCGCCATATCGGACACATTCAATTTCCCGCAATCGAGCTTAGTAGTAGAGCGTTGACGTAGCATTCGAGAGGTTGTGGGGTCAATCTCAGCTACTGACCATCCTGACTGAGTTATTCCAGGATTTTTCCTCAGTCACACTAGGCAAATGCCGGGATGGCACCTTCAACCTAGGCCCTTGCTGATACCTTCAAGCATCCTTGCTACTCCCCTATCCCAGCCTGAGCCTTAGATGCCTAAAGGTCGTACATAAAATCCAATTATCTCATTCCCACCCTTCCGCTACTGCAAATAGTTCCCTCTTATTCACCCACATTTCTGCTTTATTTTCCATTAATTCGAGACGGCAACGCTTAAATTTTTCAATATTAACGAATTCCAAAAACTCTTACCTTATAATTTCTCCAGCAAATTTTATATTTTAGTTTAGCTATCTAAGTTACAGCGTAGTCAGCATTTTTTCTGCTTTAGAAAATATATATACAAGCTTAACCTTAGGTATAGTTGTAACAGGTATGCTTCGGTTGCTAGGTAACGCAATGTTGACTCTTTACGATGCGAAAGAATGTAGTCCACTGTGTTCAGGCAGGATGACGGTGATAGGAAATACTTATGATGTTCCCAATTGGTCCAGGATTACACTATAGCAGGAAACCGTAGTTAAGGGATGCCACCACTACATGAATCCGTGGCCCAAACCGTAAAATATACATATCGTATGTTCCAAACAACATGTGAGAAAATTGCACTGATGTAGGAAGCGCAATCAGGGCTTTCACTGCACCAGGAATGTTACTCAATGTTTAGAGTAGGAATATATCATAAGAAAAACTATACCTTTCAAAAGAATAGAAAGTATATTTAACGTTCTTCTGGCTGGAGTGACACACCCATCCGGGCTATCAATTAACATTCAATAAACCATTGCAAGCATACACATTATTACTTGTACACATAGTTATATACGTTGTTTACTTCCCGTTCTTATTTCTAAGAACAATATATGCATTTCCACTAATTAAATATTACAATTAGTTCGTTATTTCACACACTAATAATGTTGAAAGTGAACATGAGTAGCAGACAAGCGTGTGAGCCATCTATGTTCCTCAATGACAAATGAATTGACATACAAACAATCAGTCTTTATCAAAATGTGATTGTGGGATACACGGTTACATATGGTGCTCGAATAGGCTTAACTCTGGATAGCAAAAAAAAAATGATCTGACAAGTATCGACTATTTACAGAAATAATAGTTACATACCTATCGAATATTACTGGCGTCTTGTATATATGTGCATACCTTTCACTATCGTTAGACAAAAATCACTTTACTTGACTATCACTTACAATCCTTTTGTATATCGTAATGTTCCCTTTAGTTTTGAATTGGTAAAGTCAAAGATACACGGGATTGGTTTTTAGCCCTCAACCCTTTATTTATATACAAGAACAAAGTTAATAAAATTACCGTCCCGAAGAATACAGTTTACAGTTATCTGAGTATAAATAATTACAAAGATGTCTTATTCTTAAGAGTGATCAGTTAGAGGTTATGGAGAATAGGATGACACCAGTTCCTTAGCAATCTGCGTGTTGGGAAGTTGTACCAGTTCCTTGGCGAACTGCGTACAGGAGAATATTACGGTAAGAGTACACACCAGTTCCTTGGCGAACTACGTGTGCGGATGGCACCAATTCCTTAGCGAATTACGTGTCAGGTGGTTGTACCAGTTCCTTGGCGAACTACGTACAGATTAAGTTAGGATTTATATGTGAGAGTGCACACAGTTCCTTGGCGAATTACCTGTGCAGGATAGTACCAGTTCCTTAGCGAACTACGTACTAGGATGTTCCAGTTTCTTAGCAAACTGCGAACGGTTGAAGGAGAGGAGCTGACCACCCGGGGGAAACGAGTGATGCCTCTTGCTCTGTGCAGGTCCTTTTTAAAGGTGTATGTAGGGGTGGCTCCTCTTGTTTTTCCTACTTGACTCCAGCTCCCTCTGTCTTCCGTTATTTGCTCCATCTGGTGTTAGTTTATGGAGTTAACGTAGTCTTCTCCTGTGCGTATGAATGACTTGTTTACTTTACATGATCACATGTTTGTTCTATAAACATGTATGTTATTATTTATGCAATGTTCACGTGTTCGTAATACACGCTGGTCATTACGATATGATTATCACTGTATACAGAAATATTTGTCTTTTCTCGTACTGACTTTGTGTAGGGATTTAGATTTACTTTAATCTTCTTTTCTTAATTGACGAAGACTTCACCTATTTCCTAAACACCATGAAACCAA
>JAGDQP010017351.1:10301-38715 GCA_022664845.1 Lepisma saccharinum | reverse complement strand
AAACGAGGAGGAGCAGATAGGGGTAGTCGCGGAAATCGTGTTGGATACTGTCTTCTCACCTTCGTACGTACCAGAGACACTTTGTCGTTGTAAGACCATCAATCAGTTCATATACATAGGTGCAAGAACGTCCCGCTATTACACAAATAATTGCAAACTGTGGCCCGCGACCCGCATACGTACGTCTCAATACAATTATCTCTAGCAAATGACGTTTTTTGTAAATAAATCGGTTTGCACGTTGGCGCTTTCATTACGAGAGTAGTACTACCCCCTGCCGAGGACCAATCAAGTAGATATACGGTGTTATAAGTACATGCATTTACTTGTAATTAAATACTCAAAGTCAATACGTTTACCAGTTTGCTAACTATATCCTCGAAAGCCCTCTTTGAATTTATTCGTTGCACCCTTTTTTTACACAGTATAGGGTCAGAACATAATTAGAAGTCTGAGAGTACTTAAATATCCTACTGGAAAATGGAAATGCCATTCTTAATAAGTTATTTGAACTATTTCCGATGTTACTACATATTTGGGATTAAAAAGTAATATTCTAAAACTCACATTGTTTGTTTTGAGTTCATGAAGTAACACATTGGTAATTGCATCGGCATAAGATGAAATCGAGAGCAACAGTCGAAGTCCTTTTGATTAAATGAACAATTTGTAAAGAGATCCTCGCACGGCCTGAAATAAAAAAATATTGTGATTGTAATTCTTGCTTAGTTGGTTAGAAATCGTAAATAAATTAAGAAACGTGTACAAAGACTGAAATAATGCTATACTTTCATATCGAGGGCTCGAAAAGAAACATAGTAACAGACAATTTCCCCTTACTTAACGACGCAGTGCATCATCTACTCTTCTAGTCTATAATTTATTTGATCACTAATCCGGTCAGTAAGTTGCCCAGTTTTAACAATCTGACTTGAAAACGGATACTAGTCCACAAGGCCGCATCGTGTATTTTTCGAAGAGAATCAAACTTCGTTTTTGACGCCTCTTCGAAGAACCACAAAATGAACAAATTTAAGATAACACAAAAATTAATTTTATAATTAGTAGTTGTAACCTAAAATTGTAGCATTAAAGAGAAATCAGGGTACAAAACATATTTCAAAAATGCATCTAATATATGCATATTTTCTTTCAATACATATTCAAAACATTACTCATGGCGAAGAATGGAACCTTGGCGGACATCTTTAATGTAAAGGTAAATTATCAGAAAAGTTTGCAGCTATATTTGTAGCAATTCTCCTTTCAATTGTATAGTTTGAAGCCAAGACACCTACGTCTTTGCCTTCCCAGGCCTCGTTTACTTTCAAAAATGCATCTTTATCGATGATACCAAATACTTTTTATAAAATTTACAATTTGTATTAATTTTTTTAATATAAGTGTTTTTTTCTGGAATCACTTTCGTGACTCAATTGTTTATACATAAAGTAAGTTAACGATGGTTAGTCATTACCTTCCACTGAGTAGAACTGATGTAACTGTTATCAAAATAGTGCTTTCAGTTTAAAGTAGACCTAATGTTTTCAAAGAAAGTTGAACCTATGCGGTCTATTCACCAGAAGTACACAAATATAACCTTTCATCTAACTGGCCTGAATTAAAATTCCAGCAATCTCTTTAAATTGTCAGTATCATCTTAGTTATAAGAAATCAGTGTATGATGCTAACTATACTGTATCCAATATTTCAGGAGATTTATTGTACATTTTATGCATCCTTATTAAATGGGCACTGCTCGGAATACTGTTTAAAGTAACATTAATTTACAAAACGCATTCGTAAATTTACCAAGAAACTAAATACGAAAAGAATATACAATTTTGAAAAAAATATGTCTATAGTGGAAACTAACTATAAAAATACTTGGTAACTCACATTTGTGGATCGGAAGGCGTCACGAAACAAAGTCCTACAGCTATTGATGACATTGTGTGCTCTGCAGTTTCTTCTACATCATAAGCAGTTGCTGCGTAATAATATTGGTTCCAGAGAGTATATGTTGCAATAAATGAAAATGTGGCAAACACAATCCATATACACAACCAAAGTAACCTAGAAATGTAAATGAATGTTTTATTTTTTTTCGAGTACGGACAAAGAATAACACATTTTTTGATGCAGTAAGAACGTGCACGAAAATACACTTACTGAAAATAATATATTATTGCCTATCTTTTGAGACTAGATAATTTACTTCAATACATTCAATTGATATTATACGAAAATTGTAATTAAGAATACAACCGGAAAAGAAGCTTGTAGATTTAAGTATAGAAATTTGTAAAAATATGAAATACCTAAAAAGATCATATGGACAGACTAGAAACAATATCACAATTTCGTAACCTAGGACCAGGTGAACTCATGATATCAGGTAGTGCGTTTAAACAGAAAATCATAACAAAAGTAGATTCACCTAACTTGATAGCAATCTAGGAGCCAAGTTCTCAAGCACGTGATGATCGATAAAGAATCTTTGAAGCGTTAGTTGATAGCTGCCTGCTTTAACATAGACAGTACAGCTGTGGGTGGTAGGCCAGGAAGCCAGGATTTGATAGTCTCCTAGGCCACTTTTATTGTAAACGAATTTAATATTTAGGTCCTAACAAGCTAAGTAATGGTTTAATTATATACAAAACCATAGCGCCCCGGAATAAATTCAAATTGTAGTGTATGCAAAAGAAAGAGTCAAAGTCACAGAGATAAATGAAAATTACTAAGCGAATCCCGAAATCTGCCAATTTTAGAGTCAAAGTCATAGATTTTCTCATTAGTGTCCATGTCTAATACAATATTGTATGGCTTTTCGAGCTTGCCGCTAATGATATGAAGTATGGAGAATATCATGCGATTGAAAAAGAGCTGCCTGTTTTAGAGCCATAGTTTCTTTCACTGTTTAGGATCATGACGAATCCAACGGTGTATAGATTATTTCTGTAGGACTTGTAGCTATTGAGATCTAGATGGGACACAAATGGAGAATAATAAGCGATTGAAAGGACTTGCAAGTTCTAGAGTTACATTCATAGTTTTCCTCACCGTTTCAGATCATTATGAACTCAACGGAGTATCGTTCATCTCTGTGTGACTTGTTACTGAGATCTACGAGGGGGCAAAGGAACATACAGATGGAGAATACGAAACTATTGGAAAGGACCTGCCAGTTTTAGAGTTTATGTGTTAAAATTATTTCAAGGTTCGAAAGCATTTCGAATTCAATGGTGTTGTAGAGTCAAAGATATTTCCCCACCGTTTGAGATCATGACGAATCCAACGATGTATGAATCCACTTTGCCGAGCTTGTAGTTGCTGAAATCTAAGGAGGGGATGGACAGACAAACAGAACAAATCCTATGCCTTTCCTTTCATAAGATTCCCGTTATCATAAAGGCTTCCTTTTACTTCTTTTTGGTTTTTCAACGTTTATTAACGTCAAATAATTGTTAGCAAGCGCAGAACGATTAGTGACCAAGTATGCAGTTTCTATAACTGCTTTCTCTTCCGTATTCAATACTTAATACACTATTCACGGATATATAATGTTAAGCAAGTGTTAAGAAGTGCAGGAGGATTAGTGGTGACTTTAGACGTAGGCGACGCAAAATAATCCACCCCCTGCTCACTCACTTCCTGTGGTGATGTAACTTCAGTTTTGGTTCCCTGTATCAAGTCATTATACTTTTATATGTCGCTAGCCTGTATCTACAGGAAAAGTAGATAATTGTATTATATTTGAAATAACTGAAAATGGTGTTCGACCGCATTCAGCAACCGCTCAAACTGTTTCACCTGTTTCATTTAGGCCTACATTTTACGTTCACTGTTAGAGCAATGGAACCTTTATTCCTAGTGAAATGGATGGACTTTAGATACCTCCCATGCGTGACCGGGTGACATAACATACTAATACCAACATAACTGCATATCACTCAATAAAAATGAAAATATAGACTGGTTTCTTTACTTTTAATGCTAGGAGCTAAAGCGTATTCTTCTCGTCATATCGATTAGACATATTATCTATGTTCTACTACAATGAACATTTGATATCTGATTACGTTTAATACGAGTCATTAATATCTACTAAGCATTTCACTGTTTAACATCTTGATGCGTAGATCGTTGTCGGTGTTGCTTTCTCTGCTGCCCGTTGCTGGGAAGATAAAAGGGAGGAGAATTCCATAGTTGTATACCTCGCATTGTACAAAATTTCGTGATTAACTCATTATGTATGGCGGACCATTGTCAGAGACGATTGCCTCCAGTATTCCATATTTATCAAAGAATTCCTTAAGACATTTACAGGTTCCTTTTTCATTTGTAGATTTTACAAACCATGATTTAATTAGAATAACTGCCTGTACATACAAAAAGTTAAAAGCCCTTCCTCTCCACATGGTCTAAGTGTAATCTCTCTAATGGCCGAAATGCTTGAGGGAATGATTTATAATCGGTTGTCGATGGCTTATTTCACATTAAAAAACAAAAATCACATCTGTTGACCACGTCTCTGTTTTTTCCTCCATATTGGGTCACCAGAGATTCTTTTTGGCTGTAAGCAACATCTTTTGCTCTCTCCAATGTTGATCATGGAGAATTCTTAAATAATTATGTCTTAACTCATGAGGTAAAATTAACAAATGACCTTTCCATAAACAATCATTATTCACATTTATTTCGTTACGTATTTTAAAATGTCGATCTACTTCTCAGGCTGTATAATTTCCTGATAATTTGTCTGACCAACCAGTCATAATCCATTCTTTTATCTGAAAATATGTATTGTTTGTACAAAAAACTGATCTAACTTGTTTGAAATTAATAAAAATTTATTCGATGCTAGCTACGAAATTAGATGACCCCTCGCTATTAAGAGTAAGATCAGGCATTGGAAAACGTGATAAAAATTCGGCAGCATGTATGTCTTTAGAATATTCAAAGTGTATATCGTGTGCTGATACAAGTAAGCACCATCTTTGCAATGGTGAAGATGCGGTGATAGGTATGGATTCGTCACTGAACATAAGTTTAATCGGAATCGAATCTGTGAAAATGGTAAAACTTTTTCCCTAAATTTTGTATATTTGTGAAACAGTTTTAATGCCAGTATTACAGCTACCCCTTTCCGCTCGCATTGAGAGTAATTACGTTCGGCTGGTGTAAGTGTTGCGGATGTACAAGCCACTGTTGAAAGCTTTTCATTGATCTTATTGAAAAGTACTGCACTAACGCCCTCGGCCCTCGCATCTTTCATTACCACGATTTCTTTGTATGGTTGGAAGGGATATAATGGCAGTGCATTATGAACTGCTTTCTTAACTGCTAGAATTATTTAGCATGTACTTCTGACCATACCCAATTAGCGTTTTCTCTAATAATCTATGAAAAGTCGGTGTTTTCAAAATCATGTTTGGAATATGACGGTGATAGAATGATAACATACCCATGATTGATTTTAACTCAGGCACGCTTTTGGGTTCAGGTGCTTCCAAAATAGGTTTGATCTTATCTTCAGTTACACGTATACCAGCTGTCGAAGCTTTAGAATCCTAAATATCGTATCCTTGTTGCAAAAAATATACTTTTGTTTTTTCTGATTTTTACATTATATGTCTAAAACTCGTTTTGTACGTAGTCAGCATTCGTGCGTATTACTACAAACAATCAGGACGTCATCCAGGTAACATATTACTCCAAACTTCTTACCCAAAAGCTGATCCATAAAACGTTGGAACAGTTGTGCTCAATTATTGAGGCCAAAAGAGAGCCGCCTCTGAAGGAATTTCCCTCAGGGGGTGGTGATCCCTAAGTAATGTTGGTATTATGGAATTACTTCGAGTTGTAAGTATGCCTTTCGCAAATCTAAAACTGTAAAAATACTTGCACCATTTAATCTATCAAACACATCTGCTATTTTGGGTAAGGATATGTAATTTTATCATGGACTTTGTTTACCGTGTGCATGAGGTCTAGAAATAACCTTAGTTCACCATTTTTCTTTTTAACTATTACCAGTGGTATGATCTAATGGTGTAATAATTCCTTATTGTTGGAGCTTATCCTATTGCGATTTTACTTGATTCTGTAATCTGATAGGTATGCCATAACTTTTTCTATAAATTGGTTGTGGCGTCATGGCGTATCTCAAGTTGCACTTCATATCGCGTTATCGATTAAGAAATATCGTCCAAAAATAAATGCTCATATGATTTTAATAACAACTGTGTATCAGGTAACTCCACAGTGCATATTTTTTTTCCATCATTAGGGATTAATATATCTTCTAAAATATTCACTTTCCAATCTGGCCAAATTTCACTAAGCCATGTTGGTCTTAAAAGAGGTTTTTCTATTTGATTTTTGACAATTACTAATGGTAGATGATATTGCAAATTATTGTGCTGGACTTAAGAAACTTTCGCCTGTTATTATGTAAGTTGTGCACCTGATGCTCCCCTTAATTCTTGATTGGTTGAACTCACTTTACATTTAAAAATGAGTCTTATAGGAGAATATATAGGCTATAGATGTAGTTGCTCCTGTTTCCAGTAAGAATGTTATATTGTGTTTCTTACATAATAACGAATAGGTAAGGTAGAAAATACTACGTATTGTAAAGAATGCCTATTACTCTAAGTTTTGCTGAGTAACTGTTTTTGACTATCGATCATGTTAATTCGTGTATTTGTGATATATAATTGCATAACGACATATAAAATATGGACTGATTTTCTTACCAATTGATCAATGTTTGTGATCACGTCCAAGCATTCGTCATATTCCACTGCAATGTTTTTTAAATATTTGTGTTACTCCTATAATATATATATTTTTTTAGTTTACTTTTACAACGTATATCAGACATACATATAAAATAACGAGTATTTCAAGCCAATAACGATCTGATGAACTAGTTGCAAAATTATGATTGAAGCATTTCACACTGGTTAATGATCTATAATATATACTTATCTATCAAATGTATTACGAGCGGAAATCCGTACCAAGAGCGTGCAAACTTAATATGCAGTGTGTAGAATTAATATACGAATCCTTAATGTATATTCAACACATGGAGTCTTATTGAAAACTGGTTGAATTAGGTTGAATTCGAAATCATATTGCCACATACTGTTGAACATCAATCATGCGTGACTGGTTACATAACATATTACTCAATATTACTGAAAACGTAGAATGGATTGTTTGCTTTTAATGATAAGAGTTAAAGAGTATTCTTCTCAACACATCGATTAGACATATTATCCGTATACTACTGCAATGAACATCTGATATCTGATTACGTTTAATACGATACATTAATACGCGTACATACTAAGTATTTCATTGTTTAACATCTTCATGCGTTGATCGTTGTAGGTTTCTAAACAATAACTGTGTAATCATATGTTTAACTTCCAGAAATATCCCGATAATATGTCGTTTTAACGAGGTAGTTTAAAAGTCCCAAAATAGGAAACAAATGATGACGTAAAACTGAAAATGTCATACGTAACTAAAATATCTTAATGTCCAGTACAAAAAACGAACGCTTGTTGCCCACACGACAATATATATTATATCTAATGTTTCTAATTGCATTTAAACATGTATAAACTATTAAAATATAAACAAACTGGTTAGAAACAAATGAACAATCATGACATCATTATAGAAGGCAAATCTTTTCCAGCTCCTTCCCAGGAGGCAGTGTACCAAGGAGAGATGAAACATTCCCTCGGTGAATTGCAATGCTGATAGGCTGAACTACAAAGATGGTTGAACTAGCATTGCCGGAATAAAACTTGATAGGTTGACCTACCTCTTTAATAAAATTTAGGCCTTCCGTGCCCCAGGTACCATCTGTCGATTGCTACGCCTACAAAAATAACATATTATATAACACGTTACTCTATTTTCGATTTTTCGGCCTCACTGCGTGTAGCCGCACCATCGCCAGCTCGTAAAGATGAATGATAAAGATTCAAAGGGCAAAAGTATCGGCATAAGTGAAGTCCCATAATAATGCTCTTCCTCTCTTTCATGGCACTAATGTCATACCATTCTACCATCCGATCGGCTCTACCAGAAGGTTCACGCACCGATGGTACGTCAGCGGCGTGATGCATATATCTACCAAACACTGCGTGCACAAGAGAGACCGTGGCGGCCCCGTTGGTTAACCAACGCCCGGCAAGCTGGACAATGGTGAGGCACACAAAGGTCTGCTCCTAAACGTAAGACAATAGGAATAAGAAACTTTTCGTTAGATAAATGGAGCCCAAGAGGAGAAGAAGGACAGACCCAAAAACCAGATTCAGGTAAAAAAGCAGCTAGAAATCTGGTTTTATTTTCAAGGCAATATATTGATTGAAAAAGTAGTGATTGTGTGCGTTTGACAATATGACCATCCCAAGTAGCTTGAGAACTACTGGTGTCTAAAGTGGGAGAATCTACGTCTATTAAATTAGACCATTTAGCTGTGCAATCCTGAATAGCGGAGTTCGGGTCGAGGCAAAAACCCGGAGGAAGGGTAGATCCAAAAAGACTACGATATCCATTGAACGACGCTAAGAAAGCCGTAATCGCCAAATCCATGACCCGACGAATGTCACGTTCACCCGGATGCACGGATAAAGTAGCCTGTATAGCCAAGCGCTATTACTTAGAGAGCAGTTGAGTGTCGATTGGAGGCCAAGACGAAATTGGAGATACAATTGTACCTCTGTAATAATGTTTTTTCCCACCAAGATGGAGAACAACGTAAAAATGCCTTAGGCAGATGATCGAAAAAGGTGCACGAAGGAGACAAAATACTGAATGTGCGGAGAACAGAGAGAGGCAAGAAAAGAAAAATTCAAGTTTATAAATCTTCTCGATCAATAGACTCCGTATGGTTTTGGTAGAGATTGCGGCATCAATAAGAAATGATGAAGTAGGAGCCAAACTTCGAATTCCTGGAGCCACATCTTTGAATCTTCAATAAAATATATCGGGCTGATCTTGCGGAACAATGAGAAAACCAACTTCACACTTTGAAAAGTTAAGACGGAGACTAAGGTCTGATAATAAGTCACGAATGCTGAGTAAAGTTGAAAGAACTTGATCAGGATCGCCCGCAGTGGTGCCGTCGTCCAAATGCAATAAGTTCAATTCGGTGGATATGGAATTAACGACAGATTGTAGAGTAATAGCAAAAAAGGCTTCACCAAGTGGATCACCCTGCTGGACACCACGTTGAGATGGGATAACTGTATATTCAGAACGAGATCACCGGGTTGTTAATAACATTGAAAAACATAATGATAGATTGATGGGATTTTTTAACAGCCTGCAGCATAGCGTCCCGATTTAAATCATTGAAGGCATTGAGGAAATCTAGCTTTACAATGACTTTTGGACCAAGATGATGAAATGAAAATTATTTGAGAGCGGGATAGATATCAGCCTTCGCACCATACATAACACACACTCTAAGTTGGTGAGGGGAAAGAAAAGTGGTAATAGAATCACGAATTCTAAATCATGTTAGCTGTCAAACGGCGCCAAACATTACCAATCGCTATTGGCGAAATTCTATTGCATTCTTTCCGTAAAGCAGTCATTGTGGCACCAAAGAAAATTGGTCGAATATCAATAGGTACTTTTCCGGAAGAGAAAATGTAAATTAATTCACACAAACATGTGATAATCTGATCCTTTAGTACCTTCTCCTTACAAAGTAAAAGATCTTTCAGAATCGATGAACGAAGACCACCCAACCCAACTGTGGAACCAGAAGGAAAATATTTAATGGCCTTCAAGAGTTCAGTGGAGGATACTCGAGGTAATGTGAACGGGTAGATGGAGGATCCAGCATAATAAAGGATCTAGAGGTGATGGATGTTTTGTCTTAAATCTTCCAAAACATTAGCGTCTGGTGTGAAGCGCACCGGTCCACGGTCATCGACAAAAGTGTTCTTGTTTCCAACACTCTTTATGTTGAATTAACAGATGGGCTAGATCTACGAAATTTCGTTACAGGGCAACGAATGGCATCTCTATGGTTATTTAGCCAGCAACGGATCACCCTTGTTTCACCCAAGTAGTGAGATTAGTCATTATACATATCA
The DNA here is from genome assembly GCA_022664845.1 of Lepisma saccharinum. NCBI lineage: Eukaryota > Metazoa > Arthropoda > Insecta > Zygentoma > Lepismatidae > Lepisma > Lepisma saccharinum. The sequence continues at coordinate 28,579 of JAGDQP010017351.1, read as the reverse complement.
ACAAGATTCTTGCAGAACAAATGTCTCAGCAACTAACGCGAAGTTTCTCCATCGGGATTCTTCTTCTATTGAACTTTATGAAGCCTAATCAATTTGCTTGAGTCCTGGGTTATACATATGCCTGTGTCTTTGCTTGAACACAGTAAAAATTTACATGCGTACATTGATTTCAACTTAATTTTGCAGGCGTGTGCCTTGGACCCAAGATGAATTTTAAGTCTGCAGAAATGACTGTACCGGTATTTAATTATTAATAACAGTAATTTATTGGTCTATAACAATGAAATAAATACATTATTTCCATTTCAAGACTATTACTACCACGCTAACCAAAAAGATCTTAACCAAAAGACCCTAGCTTTTGGGTAACTGGACAAAATCAATTTCATATTATTATGTTTGCTTATGGTATGCCGAAATATAGTTACGTCACAGAACACATATGATCAACACAAAAATATTAGTGTCGCGTTCATTGGTTAATGAAAGGTTGGAAAATTCATGCATTGTCAATTCTCAAATTTCACAAACGCCAACACACTTTATTCATGCCGCACCAACTTTGCCTGGTATTTTGCCTAGGGTTAAATAGGTCAAATGAGGCTACATCGGTTTCAAGTCTTATTAATTTCGCGACGGCGTCTGTCTGAAAATAAACCCTGCATGCTGTCATGGATTTACTTTGCAACCAAAACTAAAATGCTGTGAATATGGATGGTGTACTTACTGCTGTATATGGGAAAGGATATATTAAATTTTGAAAGATGAAATATTGCCGTGCTTCGTCCATGAAAGACCGTGAGAATACACACGATGAATCTGGAAGAAGCAGGACTTAATATGACATGACGTCACTTATTAAGTTTGTAATGCAGTAGAAGTCGATCGATGAATAATTATTAATGAAATCCTTACGCATCTGCATCGTCCGATTGAAGTGCGATGAAAAGTGGCCATGAGCACTGCTCTCCGGAAAATAGAAATACAAAAGTTTCAACAATATGTTGAAAATTATTTCAACGCATCGAAAAGATTTAGAAACAGAAGATGTCTAAACAGAGGAGTAATATTAGAGTTGAAAAGTGCAAACAAAAGTATTTTGAAAGCTGAAATAAAGAACTGGCACTCACTTACTAAATGACTGTCGTAAATTCAAGCTACTAAACAAACGAGGAGGTTTATACATTATTCATAAACATAATTCAAGACATATTAGTCATAAACATATTAGTCAACTAGTCACGTTTCCAGAAAAATCTGTATGAACGTTATTTTACACTAAAAAATATTTTCAACATAATATTTTGAAAATCTTTTCAAACTTAGTGTTTAAGCCATGATGTTTTCCTTAAGATATATTTAATACATTGATTTAGGGAGGAGGACAATCGTCAAATTATATTTACCTTAACAGTACATGAGGTGCATCTAAGAAATGGTTCATTCCATGTAAGGTGGAAGACGAAATATATTCCTTCATTGAGTTATAGACAGCACAAGAAATACGCAGTAGAATCTGTTTTTTTCGATGTATCCTGAAATATATTGTAGTACATTGTAATGAGTTAGCAAGATAGTGCCTAAATTACTAAGTTAGGAAGTTGTAATTATTTTTAGATGATTCGTCCCATTAATCTTATGAGAAATTAGTTAAATTAAACACATTCTGGTGTACTAGAATTGACAGCACTAAATATTATGATATACGATATAGTCTGAAACACTTAAAGTGTGTATATGCTTTTCCACCTGTGAGTGTTTTGAGATGCTTATTGTACATATACAGAGGTTGATTATGTAAAGTAAACCAAGTATATAAATAGGAAAGTACATGTCGTCGTATTGGCTTAAAACGAGAAATGTAACCACATATGAATAATGGGACTTCAAATCTCTGAGGTACCAGGCAACACCTTTATGTGAGATAAATTTAAGAATTGCGAATACAAAATCGGAAGAAACTTATTTCGTATATTGTAACACCCAGCTGAAGTGGAATAGGTATTACCACAATCACTTCTATATTCTACAGTTTAATCAATTTGTTATGAGTCCAATATTATGTCAGAAATTTAATCAATCACTAATTTCACTAGAACTACTGGCTAGTTCATTAGAATGTGAATTGTAAAAATTGCGATAATAATTTTAAACGCTATGATTTTAAAGAATTTAGGCGGAAGATGAGTGCAATGTTATTTATTTTCTTACAACAATTATGTATTTGTAAATAACATTCACAATTGAGAAAAATGTATAACTGTAATTTCACAATTGCTTTTAATTGAATACTACGATAATGCGTTCATGTGTATGTGATTGTGTGTAAGTAACTGGAACAAGTCTGAACGACAATTTTCGATACATTTTCTGAATCCTGGAAATATGAATCTGCACCACAATTTTAGTTTGGAAGCTTGTTATCTCAATAAGATGGTTCTGTCGTCGATAATTGTTCTAGTGTGCCATATAGTATGGTATGCACTCCTTAACCTTACTTTCAATTGTTGTGGTCGGCAACTCATGACAAATATTCCTTGTCTAGTGTATGAAACTGTTATTATGTTTATTACTGAACGAAAAGCAGCTACGAGATTAAAATAATTATATTCTCCATTTGCATAATCTATTCGCCAGAAATAACATTACTCTAACAAACAAGACAACGACGCGGGTGCCGTGATTTATTACAAATACGTAAACTTTACTGGCATATGGTGCTAACTGTAAGCTCCGTAGCCATGACGATATTAGAATTTATCGCAATACTTTACTTGTGGATATGTGGAGGAGAATGAAGCTCTAATAACCGCTAGTAGGCCACAAAACTATTATGGCATATTATTGTCCCTGTATACTTCTAATGGACCAAAACAGAGCAGCGAGATAATATGGCGTGACCAAATAATACAATATGATAAGTATCTTAAGGCTCTAACTTGACTTGCACTTAGGAAACGATAATGCGCAATAACTAAAATAAAGAGTGACTTCCACATAGATGTTCAAGGTCTGTGTATGTATTCAGCATAAACTATTTTAGATTATGTTAATGGTAGTTGACTAATCAGTAGTCCATTGTTAAATGTTGAACAAGAATTGAATTGCAAAGGAGATCAGAATATTATTAAAGGCGGACGTAGAACTAATTGTGAGTGGTATTCAATCGGACTTTTAGATTTACAATGTTTAATCTTGGTTGATTTGAAGGTCTCTATTTTGATACGTGTTATCTACGCTAGTAAGTTGCGAATGGTCATGAGGTCTCCCTTGGTATCGTGTGGCTTTTGGGGGAAATGTGAAAATTTACATTATTATACATTGTTTCTTCATATATTCTGAACGTACATTAAAACCAATATATACTACGTATTTTTTATACACTTTGATGTTGATAGTGATATTTGCAATGTGGAAATGCAAAGTACAATAATACAGAAATTGCATGGGTATGGCTTCAAATGCATGACAGTGGTCAGAAAAATCTTTGGTTTTATTATTGGGAATCTAAATCATATTAAGCATAACTGTGAATTATTTGCATATGTGTATCACAGGCTTTCTATCAGGTTTATGTGTATCATAGGCTGTATATAAGCTGTCTTAGCACCTTACATGGACTCACATGAGATATTAGTAATTAATTTTCTGCAACCTAGAGTGCAACATAAAACCTGCTCAATATAGAAGGAAATACTATACCCTTCCACAACCTCTTTCGCTTTAATGTGTAATATGCTTTCAATTTTCTTACTCACCACTGTGCGAGTTTTAGATACTTTACTCGTAAAACGTCAATCAAGTTTATTCGAACACAACTATGCATATACTTCAACTGTTGACATTTGTCTCTTCTTTAGCCATTTACCAGCATTAATTATTGGTTTCCTACTTCTAAAAGCATTCATTTCCAGATCACATTTAAACATATAACAGGAATGAATACTGTATTTTTAACACTTACCTATCAATTTCATCAAACGATTTACATCGAAATCCTAAAATGTGATAGACTACATTCGTGAATTGACAGAAACCAAGATTACAAAGGCAAATTTCTCGTATACTGTATTACTAGTAGATCAATATGATTTATTATCTAAATTATATTAAATAAAACAATGAAACTATGCTATTCATGTAATATCATAGTAGTTATACGTAGTTAAAAATTAAATACAAAAAAACTAACACGTTGGGAATCATTCGTGCATTTACACTTCTACTTTCAAGATTATTGCAGATATCAGGATATATTGCACTATACGTACTGATTTGTCATAAAAATGACTATACTTGTCCTGGAATGCCTAAGGAGCAGTTGTTGTCGCGGCACAACCATGGCAGTGCCAGAAGCACATCATATATTACGTAGGTAGTGTCAGCTGATCAACAAAATTTTTAAGACTGTATCTTAGAGGTGTTATGCATTTCAAAGGTGGAGAACTTCCCAAATGAAGACCACAGGCACAGAACTTACCTTTATCACTTTTTTGCATTTTTCAGAAAGTGTTTTAAAAGATCATAATCAATATTACGAAAACAATCACATGAAATACAGATTTGCTTGCAATAGAGAGAGACAAAGCATATTCTCTTCTATCATAATTTCTTAAAATAGACGTTCGAAGAGCAAACACATGGCGATCTTACATAAATTTGGTGGGAAATAAACTAAGTACGTTCTTTCCTTGTGGTCTTCAAATGGAAATTACACAGAGCACATAATTTGGGTGGTGTTATGCAAGAAGTTATCATCGATTGACTCGAGATTTTTGAAAAGTAAAACAGTGCCTGAGGAACTAAATACGTCATAAAGCGATTTGTCAAGATTGGCAAGTATTCCAATGGGAGATATTTTCTCATGCTACCGTACAGTATAGAACATCAGTAGATTCACTCTGCAAATAAATAATTTTCCCACGGGCTGCCAGGCGCTTCAAGCAGAATCCAAGGCGAGAGTTTGCCACAACCTATCATGTGCTTTAGTCACCATGTTTTCCAGGAATAGAGATGATTGAGTAAAACCGTTTGTAGTCCCGCAATTTTCATCAGCGAAGAGTCTACACAGCCTGGAGAAAAAATGTTGTACTAAAATGTGCACGTTATTATACAACAGTCATCAAACTAGTGGTTCCCAAGGTTTTGTATCGAGTGTGTCGTTCTATTCGCAACGTCATGAGTCACTCTTCAAACTTAATCGTGATTCATCCGTGAACAAACCTAGAGCTCCTTGATTAATTATTCAGAAACTATATTATTTGCGTCGGGTTCCATTGACTCTATCATTTGCTGCAGTTAACGGAATGTACCTTGACGATCTACAGGCATAAAATGCTGGTCTGTTAATCGTGTGTTCATGGTGCGTATAATATTTGGTCCGTTGGGCAGCTTAAAATTTATGTTTAAGTCCTTTCTTAAACGTTTCTGCACACTCGTTGCAGTCCAGCAACTACTCTCGTTGCTGGACTGCAATCCACTAACGGTTTGTGTTATAGAGTTGAGACACATTTCCATCATATTGGGCTACAACTATATGCTGCAAATGACACGCACCCCTTGGACATTACCATCCGAGTTTGAACAACCTTCAGTGGCCTACGATTCTGTCCGACATAACATCAGTCAGATGGATTCGCTGAGCTATATTCATTTCGTATATATCACTTCCAACCACCGAAATCCAAAACATTCAATTACTTTAAAGCGCTTAGCTCTTTGTTGATCACACACTACGTGGCGTATGTTCAATGCATGACCACCACCACTATTGGTTTGTTGTGGTAACAGCTGTTTCGTGATATTCCTGAAGATGTATCGAGTCGTGCCATTCAGAATTGTGGGGCTTAGAAGCAAACGCTGCCATCTCCACTCAAGAACATTTTACGAGAGAGCTAAAAGAAAATTAATTGTGGTAAATATAATAGTATTTAGGTACTTTTCTCTATTATTCCTACAAAAAAAAACCTACAAATTATACAAAGAATTAGGCCTTTACCTACATTGTCCATAATGTATACAATTCAATCAAAATGTCGATTTCCTAAAAAGATAGAGATTGCAGCTTTTGCTTCCAAGTCTCAATATGATTTTTTGGAGTGTTAACAGTTTTATTAGGATTCATTGTAGTTCTTAATTTTCGATGACGAATATATTTTAAATATCTTAAAAACAATTTATAAGTAGTTGGTCTGATAGAAATCAACAAGAATGTGTGGTTTACTTGTGTATCAACAACTAGAATATTTTCTGACAGTTGAAATTATTAACACAAGTGGGTAAATGACGGAAAACTTACAACTGTAGACATATAGGGACATGTGTTACTTAAAATGTTTAAATATATGAATATAGTGGGAGTTCAAAACATTTTACCACCTCATCATCATTTGTTTCTTTGTCTCTTTTACAATTCTTACATAATATAGTAGCAGATATCTGTACCTGTGACGCAGAATTTCTTTCTCCATTTCATTTGATATCCACGCTTGTTTAATCGTAAGAGTAACTTGCCGTTTCACAGTCACTGGTCGTGTTCTAATTCTTTCCTTTCTTATTATTTCATTATCTTTTCTTGTTTGATATCCTGTGTCGCTGCTAGAATATGCGATTACATTTTGCCTTTTGCGCTTTCTCATATTCCGAAACATTATAGCTACTTCCATTATACATAGATATACGAAATCCACAAAAGAAAGCAAGCTTGCACCGAAGAAAAGACTAGCATTGCCTCCAAAAGACACTGAAAGTATGAATTTGAATGTGTTAATAAACAGCAAAGAAATATTTAGTTATTTTCTACATTTTAGATCATGATATTCTCTTTGGTTTCCAGCCTAATAAATATATAATATTAAACTAACGTTATTCTTAAGAAGGTTAATGCATGAATAATAGTAGAATTTGCACTTTCATACTGATTGTGAACATAAAGGGCAATTTCCGAATGCTGTAGTTGTAATTCTAGAAGAACATATGATATAGTAATTGTCCAACCTTGAAGAAACGTTCTATATTCATTCTTCCGTAAAAGCTTAATGAAGTTCGTAATTATTTGTGAATGCAAATCATTTCTTTCAATTTACATTAGAATTGGCTGAAAATTGTCTGTATTCGAACGTACATATACCGAAAATAACATTATAAGACACACGATTTGAAGTATTGTTTATGTAATATTTCTTTTTAAATTGTGACATTGATCATATTTGTAGTAAGTAAAATGTCGCTTTACAACCTTGTAGTTCACAAACCGTCAAAGAAATGAAGCATCGTAGTACACAAATATAGATTGGTGGGATAGTGCTACATTTTGGTGTATATCATCAACGTGTCCGCCGTCTTGAAATCCGCCATATTAGAAAGGAGATATTTTTTAAATGGTAAGTGGGTCTTGTGACATATCAAACAATACTAGAGTGTTCTCCGAAAGTCATTACAAGTGTCAGATTTGACCTACCTCTTACGGAATTAGAGTTATCTTCACTGAAAGTTTGGCGCTGTACACTTAAGTCCTGTAATACATTAAAGAATTTAACCAACGTTTGTAAATTCAGGATGTTTTACTATTTCTAATTTCAAATGTCGCACCGCAATAATTATAATTATGTAGCCAACTTCCATCATTACTCATTTGTGTATTGCCATACTTTATTTCCTTGTCGGTTCGTGAGAAAGGAATTTGTACTGCAGGGTCCATTCATATATCAAGCGGTAAACTATCAGTGAACAGAACTCCAGCACCGTAAGAGGCAGGTCAAATCTGACACCTGTAATGACTTTCTAGAATGGTTTGATATGTCACAAGACCCACTTGCCATTTAAAAAATAAATATTGCCTTTCCAATATGGCGGATTTGAAGATGGCGGAAACGTTGATGATATACACCAAAATGTAGCACTATTCCACCAATCTATATTTATGTACTACTATGCTTCATTTCTTTGGCGGTTTGTGAACTACAAGATAGCTAAGGTAATCTCTGTAATAAAAAAGAGCTTTGATGAGAATTCGAATATTGTTCAATATTCATGCGTCCCATCTGGAATGTTTCTCACTCAATTACATCCGTTCTTTGTTGTTTAGTTCCTGATTATTTTCTTCGTAGATAAAATTCTTATCTACGAAGTTATTGTCCCCAATACTTCTTTATACCTTAACCTTATACTGATTTGGATACAAGACACTAATTATATAAACCAACTATAAATGTACAAAACTCATTGTATTGATAAATGCATACCAATGTTTTAAAGCAAATATTATTAAATTAGGTAAAATATTAAGGGTAACCATATCTTAAATATTAGAATAAAATACACTGATATTCCAAAATTTCAACTGTGAATCCGGAAAGTTTTAACTGTAGGATAGGAAGATAAATTGTGTTCAACAGAAGGATCATGATTTGCCAATCATTTTCACTAACACTATCATATTTCAACAAAACTTGGTATGTGGCTTCTACGCAGTAACATACCATGTTAAATATTAGCTTTCATAATTTTTGTTTTCCTTTTAGCTTGAAATCGTTCTTAATTACACTAGTTGCAACTTCTTGCATTATTTCAAAGCATAGAGGTCACACTATTTCCATCAATTATACTTTTTAATGCTGGTAAGTCTTATAGAAGCTTCTATATATGTATTACTTCTGCAAATGACATGACGATTATAGAAAGTTGTTTAAATTGACGTACAAAAACTCAAATGTAATCAAAAGTGACATTCAAAAATTCAAACATTCTCCGTCAGAATGTGCACAGGCATCCAGTCATAACGAATTCTCCAAATTTACCAATTATGCCTAAAATCTGAACACACGTTTTACACTCTTAACGGTAATGTTGTTATGCTTTCTGTCATAATTGCTACATTTTTTTGCAAACAATGCAAGCGCCAAAGGAAACAAATACATAGTACTTAAATATTCCCCCCCTAAATGTGTTTTGAATTGGATTGCTGTGAACCCGATATTAGTACCCAATTTTGCAAATTTAGTGTTCTACAAATGTGATATAACGGCTGTACCGATGCCAACAAAACATTTATTTTTAATCAAACTAAAATTCAAGGGAAAGTAACAAGAAAATAGAGCGTTTTTGCCTCTCTCAAAATCTTCGTATGTCATCAAGTTTAAGAAATAGTAAGGTGCAATTGTGTATACAAAGAGTGTGGCATACTTGAAACTTATAATGAATGTCCCTTTCTTGCAAAATTGAGATAAAGAGTGTCATCACTTAGCTCTTTGAAGGACCTTTCTATCACGCTATCATGCATGAAGTTAACATTCATAGTACGTCAGCTACAAGCAGTCTTAATTTGATGTTCAGGTATATGCAATGCCAATTCTGAAATTTTAAAACGCTCTGCTGTAAAATCAGAATCAATCAAATGGACAAAGCACGTTCTTTTCGTGAGACTTCCATTTCCAAAAGCATTTTTGTTACATTTATGTCAAAGTGTGGAATAAGTTGCTGGAAGATAAGAAGTATATATTTTAAAAAGTAATTTTAATAATACAGTTCTTGAATATAGCTAGTTTGTTTTCCATCTTAATATTTGTTAATCCCGGTGAGCCCATTCTGCTTTCGTTGTAGTTGCTGGCGCTACAATTAATGCAACGCATTTTTTCCTGGTCTAGAAACAATAGTTTTATGTTTTAACTACACTTAGTAATGTTAACAGTTTTTCTAATAATCAATTACATTCTTTATGATCGGTTATCCATTATTGGTTTCTAGAAGCAGATAACTAGGATTATTGGGACCTTACAGCATTAACCGACAAATTGGTAAATTAATAAGATTGAATTTTAAAGTTTAACTTTCCAAATTACTCCAAATATAGTATCTAAATAAAAATTAGATCCTTATATCGATCATGGTGATAATACAGTTTTCATCTGTATTATTTAGATGACATTTGTTAAAAAAAAATATCATAGTAGTGAGAATTACCTACGTTCGTCTACTAATAGGATAACAGACACGCGAGAGAGTTCAAATATTCAGGGAAGAAAGTGCATAACCAATTCAAGAGTTCTATACTTGCCGATTTTTTTATTTTCTCTTTGTTCATTGTTAAAAGAGCTTCATTGTTATAGGTTTGAATACACTAACAACAATAAAAAAGAAGGAAAAGAAAATATCGACAAGGATAGAACTTTCAAATTGATTATGGGCTTTCTTCTTTGAAAGTTTCAACTCTCTAGGCTTGAATTTGTAGGAGCAGCATTGAAACTTCGTGCAACGATAAAAATACATTAGACGTGTACGGAGATAGTGCTGCCATTTTCTGTTGGAGATCTTGGGTTTACATGATCATGGGTTTGAACCTCAAGCTGCAGTTCAAAAAATAACAATTTACCCATTGAATTCTGAAATACATGTTAATGGACGTAGCACAAAACTAGTTATAGGTGCTACATAGATTTTCGAAATTAGTAGAAACGTGTAGCAGTATCATTGAAAAAAATATTAAATTGGAATTACGTTGCCTTGATACACCCACTTAGAATTGTCAATATTCGCTAATGGACCTGGTACAAAATTTTTATTATTCATACCAAGTAGCACAAAACTAATACAAAATAATGACACTTACTACCTATGAAGAATTTCGTTACGGAGAGATACAACCATTAATTTGTTCCTCGACTCTTATTAGTCCATTACTAGTTAATTGATATGGTACTTCACATCTCATCGCTTATGAAAAATTCTAAGAAACTATTACTAAATGTTGACATTCTTTTTAGAGGAAATTTACGTAAAATTGAGTGGAAGCATTAACTTATTGCAACACACTCACTAGTTAGTATAAATGATAGTTATTTTTATTGGTGTTACAAAATGAGCCGTTTTGTCCTCGTACCCTTTTGGCCACGGTCATGTTTATCACATGGCCCTTTGGCCGCGGTCGTTTAGACTCTGGGCTCTTTTGGCATAGGTCGTTTTAGACGACCGAACACTGCTGTACGGGCCCTTCTGACCTACAATCTACTGTGAGAAAATGGCCATCACAACACTTATGGTACGTTTACTCATGAGTAACAGCATTGAAGTCATTGTATTTGCCGATTTCACCGTCAGCTGACTCTACTGCAAATGGGCTAAAAGGGTGATGTGTCATGTGAGCAACACATATCGTTCACAAATGCAGTCATGTGTATAAATTTAAGGTCAACTTTTGAACTGATTTAAAATCAGTTTGTGAGAAACATAATAGTTTAGGGATCTCTAAGAAAAAGGACTTTACATGAATCATTACTAACTATATTATTCGATGCCACTTCTGGCAGAAGCGCATCAAGACCAGTGGTGACTTTGGATGGGAATGCATGTTTGTGTAAATGGCCCTGCCGGTGGAACATGTGACTGGGGCAAGGTAGACCATTCTTATATCATGGAGAAACATTATATATGAATATGGAAAGTCCAGTCATTGGATTCGATGTTTGCACCTTCAGAATCAAGAAATGTGAAGATTATTAAGTTTGGAACATATCAACAGATGACATGAAAAGAATGTATGTGTGGTGCAAGGAAAGGGAAGAAGAAGTCCAGTGAACAATCAAAGATTCGAATTATGAAAGACACTACTCGCAAAAAAAGGAAGAATTACAGTTTTCTGTGGCAAGTGCGATGGGTATCGGTTGACGGAAACACGCGATTTTGAGTACAAAAGGATCCCAAAGACATAATTGTAACCCAATAGGAACAGTTAAAATTACTTATATTTATTTGTGTGTCGTAAACAGTTAAAACAATGAAAAACATATTTAAAAACTTTTAGTGAATTATTTTCTTATCATACGTATTGAGGAATTAAGAAGCCAAGGCCAGTTCGGTAAGCATCTGAAATTATTTATACTACCAATCAATCAGAAGCGAGGGATGATTCAGATATGGCAAGGTTAAATATTAGACAGAAAGACGCCATTCCGGATACATAAGTGATTATTAATGCGGAAATCCATCGTCCATTGCTAAATAATGTGAACCTGATATTCCGAGAGTGAACAACGGAAAGAGAGGACGTAAAGCCTCTAATCTTCATTGTAAATCGAAGTTGGAGATGCTAACCTACATTTAAGGGGCACATCGCGGTATGATCAAAGACAGTTTGAGAAGTACCGGGTTCAATTCCAGCTAAGAAGAGAAGGAAGATGATGCACAGAGAATTTCGACCAGGGCCAGGACCGAGATTACAACGCAGCACCAACGACTTATCATTCAACAATACTATAGGCAAGTATGTTTGGGTTTCATTAAAGAACAGTTGTGCTCAATATATGTTCAGACTTCCATTCAATCATAATAGTTCTTCTCCTAAAAGGCTAAATTCGTAATAAACAAATTGTACAGTATGCCTTTGTTGTTCTTAGTGCAAATTAGATTGTGTTTCCCCGTTGTTGCCAAGCAGAATGAAGTAAAGTGAAGTAAAACTAAGTAAAGTCAAATGGTTTTAAACAGTTAATTATCTCTACTATAAGCAAAACATAAGTAATACTTAATGTTCGAATAATGTACGAGAAGTGTTCTTTTATGTCGCATCCCTGTTTATGACAAATAAATATACGTAAGATATGTACGCCAAAGTGCATAAACACGTAGTAATTTACAGAGATTACAGGATATTTAGTATAGAGGCCTTGACATTTATCCTAAGTCATTTTTATTGTAATCTCTAATTGATCTTTATCCTAAGTCATCTAAAAATGCAAATTTTATCCTCTTTAAATTGACTATTAGTGACCCTTTCATTTTTTATCGCATGCATGTGCGTTGGATGAATACAAAACCAGAAATATTCCTATTCGTTCATTTACCAATTCGAAATAAATATTCACCACATTTTCTTACTATGTATAATATTCAATTAATTAAGTGTGTATGAGTGATGAGGTAGCCACAGACTGTTATAATTACTATTGTCACATTGAAAATAATATTCCACCATAAGACAATAGGTGTTCCTTGGAAACTGGTCTCCGAAGATTTTACTATCCAAACACTTGTTTTTTTATGTGTGTTCGACAAATTTTCATTATTCTAAAACGTACCTCAAAGTGACAGAAATAACTCGCTTACCTAACATTTCTAAATCACCAAAAATTACATCTCGGTATAGCCTCATCAATGGGAAGGAAGGCATTCTGTACAATACAGTATTAATTACCCGGCTGTGAATTAAAACAGAAGAAAAGTGTAAGAGCATTAAACTTAAATTGATTTAAGTTGCATATCGTCGAGAAATTTACAACACATTGGTGGAAACTTAAATTTAACAACTGTTGTATATACATCATTCCAATTATTTATTATACATATATATTATAATTCTAATTATAGGTTTATTAATCATTTTACAAAGTGAGATATATAAGTATTATGCGAGAAGGAAAAGTTATGAAGTGTTCCCAGAAGTTGCTAAATGCATTAGCTGAGAAAATAAATATATTAGGTTAAAAGTCGCTTTGATATGAACTTGCCAGTACAGTACATTTTGTAAATCTCTAATAACTGTTGTAAGAAAATACATTTTATTGAAACGTTAGAATTTATTTTAATATATCCATGGTTCCTTAGGAACATAAGAATATAAGCATTTAACTAAAACAAAATCATTTTTTTTTTTACTTAAATGCTCGTATCTCCAAAGAAGTATGTCGATACTAGGAATGTAAATATCCCTGTTTTTTGACTTGTTATTCTATATTCTAAGGCTAATTTGCAATACTACCTGCGAATCATTATAATTTTTCCATTTATTTGGAGTTCATACTTCTTCGTAACTCATAATTTATAGTGTCATCTTTTACTTACTCTCTGAGTTGTTTTGATTTTTGATAATATCTTTCATGTTATTTATCTTACAGGATCCTGATGCTTTACCTCTGGTTACGTTGTAGCCCCCAAAGTACCATACCTACATACGACCATTATTAACAAGGTTTTCTCAGTCACACCATACGTGCCCCGGGATGGTACATAGATTTCCGGGCGTGGTTTCAAAGTCATCGCTATATTTGCAGTCTTCAATCGCGTGTACAAAATTCAGAACGTACGACATTCCCTCTAATGTTACTATAGGTATACGAGATTCAACAAATAGGAATTCATTAAACGTGCACGAGATTCAATATGTACATTCAGCAGCTTTAGTTTCCTTAAATGACTTTATTATACATGGATTTCTCGAAGCCTACAAAACAGAAGTAGAATAGTCGTTGAGTAATTCTGAGAGTATGTGTTGAAAGACCACGGGTTGGAATTTTTCTTTGCTTAAGAGAAGACATTATCACAGACCCTGGGTTTGGCAAGGTATTTGTAATTTCCTGTAGTGTGTATAAAATAATGAAAATAATTAAGACAGTCGCATTTCAAATACCGAAACACCGAACCTAACACTATTTTTACTTTAGGTGAATAACTAGAAGAAATTTACTGAACGGTATAGTTTGAATTGTCCAGTAGAAAACATTGTTACTGAATATAGAGAAACGAAATGAAATTTGAAACCTATGGTTGTTGGTAATTTTTTCTTTTTTTTAGTGAATACAGTACTGAAATGATATATGCATTATTACAAATCACTGCACTAATTTCATAGAACACTAACGTTATACACGAAAGACAAAAGAAATATCTTTTTATATCAGTTTTTAAAAATGGGGCACGATATTTATGCTTTATAATTTCTGATACTATTATATATTGTTATTTATGTTTATCATTTAGAAGGAAAAGATGCTAGTAGCAAAATACGTGTAGTAAAATGTGTTGCTTGCGAAATTATAGTAAATGCAATATATGTATTTAAGAGAGACAGAAAAAGAATGGATACCGCAGCAATATTTAATATGGCGACCAATATCCTCAAAGTATAATTCAGTTTGATATACAATATTACTTGAATAGCAAATAACTCTGAAACTGTTAGAGATAGTGAAAACTACTTCGAAGTGAACGTGACAGAGCATAAAATAAGTTTTCTAACGATGCCAATTATGTTAGCATACCTCTAAAAGCGAGGTAGTTACTTTCATTTACGTTGCATCGGGTGTGCGAAATACAAGTTTCAGAAATGATGTTTTGGTCTGTGTTCTAGGTATATTGCACTCAAGTAAAGATCACTGAGTTAGCAAGCCTACAATTGGTGAAACAGTTTTACGGACCACTTTGATTAACATACTATAACACCCAAAAAGTTGCAACTAGGGAACCGTGCGCTGTCTTAGAAAAATGGCCGCCACTCGCATTTTGTATCTTATAACGCCGGTTCTAAGAATCGTAGAATGACTTATTTTGATGAACAGTAAACGTTTGTTATCATTTCTGCACAGTTTACCAAAAGCTTCACCTGCTATAAACTAAGCAATACATTGTCTGAAGTTGATAACAATGCTAAAAAGGTAACATGAATAGTTACTTTTGAGCAACCGCTGTATAAAAAGGCCACGAACATGGTGTTGAAAGCAGATGCTGACAGTCCATTCTCGTTTGTCATTGTTGGACTCAAAGTGTTTCATCTGCTATTGTGATACATGGGAGCAGTGGCAAAAAACATAGAAGGGAATGATTTGGAGGAACTTTGGCAAATAGTGTTTGCAAGGAATTCGTTTGGTCACATAACATTAGGTCATGCCTATGCTCGAGTACTATGAGCTCATTTCCTCAGACAAAGTGCCATCTCCACAGTTATGTTAGACAAAATATGTGAAAATCAAATTCTGTCTGAAGAAATTCTTCAAGAGGTTAAAGAAGAATTCTAATCATTATTAACAAAAAAAAAAATAAAAAATGTGCTAACCTCAGTTCCTGTCACTGCCTTGGCTACCGCCATGACATCAGGTGTAAAGGAACACGCTGAAAGAAGTCTTACAAAGAAACTGTGGAAGCAATATTTCGAGCAGGTGGAAACTATGAAACTTTTTGTCTCTGCCAGACGTTCAGGAGACTGGTACTTACATACACAGTGTACAGAGAATGCCCACTTTATTTACAGCAGATGTCAAAGTTGAAATCCGTTATGTCACCAGCAGACTTCGGTTCTTCGAAAAAGGTTTTCTCACAGTGCGGTGATTCTCTAATTTTGGAGTGGTATTTGGACGTACATGACTATCGAGCAGCTCCTAATGAAAACCTTGAAGACGGAAGAAGATTGACACGTGTACCTGGCATCTCTGATGCTATCCTTGCAAGGTTGATTCATGCAATTCCGGCGTCAATGAAGATGGTGAATGTGTTAGAAACCTCCGGTATCACAACAGCAGCATCACGGCTCCATGTTGATCTTGGACGAGTTTGCGATACTCGGAACTTAAAGCAGACAAAAAAATAAGGTGTGGTTGCGGGTTCATTCACCCTACGACAAGACGGATGACGTCTCGGCGTCCCTATCCGGTGGTGATGTTGGAGATGAAACAGTGAACTCTGACTCGGCTTTGGAAATGGGAACTCCTGCGTTAAAAAAATCTTGATGGAAAGTCATATGCCGACTTTAAACTCCAGTGCAAGGATAAAGTAATTCCACTCGCCGCAATGTCAAACAGCGTAATTGTGGAAGGAGGGACAATCCAAATTAGCTGTTCCATCGTGTTGCAAATAACGAAGATGGACTAGAGTTCTGCATGAAAAATAAACTGGCACCACTACAACCAGCACTATTCGATGTTGTTGCAATCAGGAAAGACACCAACTCAACAATGAGGAGCATAATAGAAAAAATATGTCCATCGTCTAACAGACTTCCCCGAAACACGGAATATGTATTAGACGGAGGGGATCTCCTATATCGGACCGAGGGGAACAGACAGGGGATTTTCAAAAGTATTTGTGAGAGTTATGTCTCATATATCCAGGCTCATTACTAAGGAAACGTAACTGTGGTATTTGGCGGGTACCCTGAATATTCAACAAAGGAGTTGAGCACATGAGGCAAAAATGAACTGTGTCTTCCGCAGAAGTTCTAGTGGGTCTAGAGGTTACAGTGATTAAACCGCAGTATCAGTTTCCAGGAACCACTACAAATAAGAGGAGCCTTGCCGTGGTCGTAGAATCACAGCTTGAAGAAAATGGAATCATAGTGTACTATGTTAAATCTGACGCTGATCATTTCATTGTCATATCTGCTGTCGAGCTAGCTGAGAATAGAAAAAAATGTTGAAGTTTGAGATGATTTGCTAGTTTTTCTTATGGTACTCCCATAACCGAATAGGAACGTTGATATGCTTATTCCAGCGTTCAAGTCTGAGGCCAAGAAGGTGTTCAGTTCGAAAAAATATAGGAAGTTCTTCGCGACCTACAAAAGCACATACTTTTTTCTTCACGTTATGTCTGGAGGGGACACTACATCTTCGCTATACAAGAAGGGCAAAAGCCATGAGTTTAAAGGTACTACAGGCATCACCGAATGTTCGTCACACTGTCTCACTCTTTAATTGTAAAAGTGCTGATGCATAAGAGATTGTAGCTGCAGAAGATTTCATTGTCGCATTGTACGGAGAGATGGTGAAGATTTGAACAAGACGCGTTACAGAAATTATCTGAGAACAATCGATAAACAGTCAATCCATTCAAGCTTCAACTTGTTCACTCTTCCACCTACATCGGCTACAGCAAGACAACACAGCTGACGGGTGTAACTTCAGGTTCAGGAATAGCTTGGAGAATCTTTACCAGGGGTTGGGAAAAACAAAATGGCAACTTAGTTTCAATTCCTACCTCATAAAATTAGCCTCTGAACCACAGAATCTGATAAACGTCGTAGTGTAACTGTAAGGAAGGATACAAGAGCGATTGTTGTTGTCGGAAAGATGGACTTCGATGCACCTGAATGTGTGGAAACTGTTCCGGCGATGGATGCACAAATAAACCTGATCCTATCAATCTCGGGAATTCCGATGAAGAACTGTCCGCGGTAGAAAATAGCACGCTAAATAAAACATGCCTTGCAGCGCTCCTTACAAGAGATTCGGTTCAAGAGATGAAGACTTTAAGCTACTTCACATTAAGTGAACATTTGGAAGTGGAAGCCTCAATTAATAAACACTAATCTTATTTTTCAAACTTCAAAGATAGCGGCGGGTCATTTCATGTCTGATCGAATGGTCTGTACATTTTATTTCACATTCTAATGGATTTATGCAGGTTCATTTTTTTATAAATACATATTTATTGACTTAGCGAATGGAACAGATCGATAAACGGATATGAACAAACAAATTACCATGGACCAAACTCAGATAATGTATTGCTTTGTTTATAGCAGA
>JAGDQP010017350.1:0-38716 GCA_022664845.1 Lepisma saccharinum | reverse complement strand
AAAATGTGAAATCGGAATGTGCCCATCACGTCAGAATGACGTTATAGACCAAAACATGATTGTGCACACAACATGCACAAGATGTAATTCTAAACTAACACAATAGTTGAAAGGCAAGAAAGAACACATACCTTTAGGAATAGCAATGATCTGACGTGAACCTACGAACCATATAGATGATTGCTACTTCTGGTTGGCGACGCGGCTTTTTGCCAGAAATAAGAAACATATAAAGTACCCAAATGTACCCTCAGCTATACGGCCGGTACATCATGGAGGTTTACCAGTACCCACAGCTCCATCCACTTTGGACGAAACGAGTACTGACAATCCGTCGACAACTTCTGAGGATGCACAGTGTGAATCAACTGAAGGCGAACAATATCCAAACGAAGCTCCTCATTTAAAAAAGTTAAATCAGCTGGAGCTTGCAGCCTGGTGTTCCTTCAAGGATGTCGTCAATAGTTTTCTAGGAAATACTAGAGCAGAGAATAGAGATGTATTGATAACAACTCTTTTGGAGAACTATAGAACTGTTGGGTGTAGAATGTACCTAAAAATGCATTTCCTCCACTGCCATTTGGACTTTCGCCTGCAAACTTGGGAGCAGTAAGTGATGAACACGGTGAGAGGTTCCATCAGGACACTATGCGGATGGAAACTCGTTATAATGGTGGATGGAACCCTTCAATGTTAAGTGGCTATTGTTTGTTTTTGAAGCGGAAAGTATGTGTATCTCACAAAAGGAAACTTTTATGCAAGAATCATACACTTGGTCCATCGTCCACTGAAACATATGACCATCTTTAATCCCAACAGGTAGGACCAGTGTATTTATGCTATATGTACAACTCAACGTATACCTCTGTATTTCATGCTACCACATTCATTTTTAGGGATACCATTTAGTATCTCCCCCAAATTCATCGACGATTCCGAAACTGGTAAAGTTACCAACATAGAATCATTATAAATTATCATTGGGAATCAAATTTAACAGTACCGAAAACACTTATCTAAATCTAACTTAACCACACCTATAATCACTATCAAATCATTTGGGAGATAGATAGCATCCGAAATAACAGCCATTTCTCGTACAATTTTTGATCTGTAATTTATGTCAAAGCAGTCTGTAACTTAAAAGTGAAGGGTGATGGGGCAAAACTACTTACATTTTCGAATTCAGCAGGTCCGAATTAGTAAAGATCACCTTGTTTTATTTCTGTACCTGACAAAAAGTTTCTTTTGTCAACCAGTGTAATTATTAATCCGTAACAGGTCCATAACTCAGACAAATCTTTGAAACAAAAAATGTTCATACCAATGTTCTTGTGCGGAATCACATGGTGATCCTTCTGAAACTGTGGAGCCTCGGGAATATCTCTATGGGGGCAGCTTTGAAATTTTAAATAGAAACAGGGGTGATTTTTTTCTACATTGAAACAACCGCTAGATTCGATAGCTCATACCGTTTGGCAGCTAGAATACCTAATTGGTGGTTAAAATTAACGTGGTGTACAGGGTTTTGAGGATATTTCGGATGCTATAACTCAAAGGAAATATTAAATAAAAGTTCCAAACTAAAGTGAATACTAAACGGGATATGCGGAATCAAACACTGACATTTTCGAAAAGGGCGTCCCGAGAATAGAGTTACGGGGGAAGGGAGCAGGGAAAGTTCAAAATTTAATAGAGACAATAGTTGATTTTGTATTCTTTGAAGCAAACATGAAATTTTGAACGAATTTAAGATAAAACATTGTTTAATATCTCGTAACGTTTGACAATTACAAGAGTTAATTGGTAGCTCAACAGTAAACTTATCAAGTAACTCTTGTAACAGAAGATATTTAAAAATATTTGGTTGAAGTTGTTCAAAATTTTGTTTGTTTCAAAGAAAGCATAATCAAGCATTATTTCTATTTAAAATTTGAATATTTTCCTCCCGAAACAGTATTCCCGGGACTCCGTTGTTTTCGAAAATTTCACCGTTTAATTCCGCATGTCCCGTTTAGTATTTCACTTTAGTTTAAAACGTTTATTATTTCCTTTGACTTACAGTATCCGAAAAATCTCTGCACCACGTTAATTTTGACTACCAAGTAAGTCTTCTACATGCCAAACTATATGCGCTATCGAAAAGTGCTTCCTGTAAAACTTGTTCAAAAGGTAGCGCTTGTTTCAATGGGAACAAAATTCACCCCTGTTTTCATTTAAAGTTTCGAAGTTGCTCCCATAGAGGTATTCCCGAGACGGCACTGTTTTCAGAAGCATCACCATGTGATTCTGCACATGAACATTTTTTGTTTCAAACATTTCTGTGCAATAGGAGCTGGGTTTACGGCCCTGTTACGGATTTCCAGTATACCCTCTGGATGAGTACCGGTAATTTTGTTTCATTTAAACTCCTGTACCACACTGATTGCAAGCCTATTGCCAGTGTCTGTCGTTATTACGGATTCCTTCATATGTCTCTTCGGAAGAACAAAACAGTTAGTACGATTTTGTACCCAATTTCAGTAGTAAAAAAGTGGAATTTCCTGATGTGCGGTAATTGCATTCAATGAATATGAAAAAAATATACATGTTGGTACTCAAATTTGAATTAATTAAAATTTTTATTTATGGCCTTCGTATCTAAGGTTCAGGTAGGAATAGGGAAGGGGGGAAAAATGCGTGAAAGCATCTTTCGGGGTCTAAGTTGAAGTGCCTGGAGTAAACACAAATCAGAACATTCAAAATGCGTTTCTGAGTACTGAAATAGGGTACAAAATAAGGGAAATGAGTCAATGTATTTCGAAAGTGGTCTAGATGCTATACTAATATTTTCAATTAGTTTATACAAAATTGTGTGGCAACATCTACATTTCTTGCATATATGTGGAAAATCCAAAGACCAGTACATAAAAAACAGGATTTAAGATGTATCCAAAATTGGCAGGCCAAATATTAATTTTTTTCACTTGGAGTCGCACCCAATGGCTAATTTTGACTATCAATTCTTTGCTTTAAATTCTCAACATTACCGGTATCAATACACGACTGCCGTTCACCAATGTTTTATATTATATTTTTGTGCCACATGTGCATGATTTTCTACGCAGTTTCAGCACGTCGCCGTACGTACTACAACTTGTTCTGAACCCGCCACCACCGCAGCTCTTTGAGTGTTCAATAAATTGTTCGTTCGCCGTTGAACATTCGCCGCCACCAGTAATGCATCGCTGTGTTCCT
Source organism: Lepisma saccharinum (assembly GCA_022664845.1). Lineage (NCBI taxonomy): Eukaryota > Metazoa > Arthropoda > Insecta > Zygentoma > Lepismatidae > Lepisma > Lepisma saccharinum. The sequence continues at coordinate 35,479 of JAGDQP010017350.1, read as the reverse complement.
TTGACAATTTGCTTTTATATGTACTGCTAAATTCACCCTAGTTTTTGGTTAATTTCGATATGATGGTACATTATTCTATGTCATGCATGTAACTTATGTTTAACGTAAATTAAACATAATATATTATTTATGGGCGCCACAAAGTTCTTCAGGTGGCCTCATCGACAAAATCATTTTAAAAAAGTGGAGTTAGCTTTACCCCTGTCAAAGTGTCCCGATGTAAAACAGTTTCTCCTAATAGATAAAACAAATTGATTGACATATTTCCCCAATAAAAAGTTCAAGATTCAAAAAATAAACCGCAATTCAAGTTTATTGGCGTCATAGTATGAACCGCAAAAGTAGGATGGCCTAAATATCAAATAAAAAGAGGAAGGAATTAACATAAGCTGTGTGAGGAGACATAAAACAAACAGAACTACATGTTGAAACTGTCCGCATAATCTGGGATTCTCCTTAAACATCTCCCTGTCTCAATAAGATTAAAAAATTCAGAAATCCAGCATGAAGTCGAATATTGTGAGACGAGTTCTCATTCGAAATATAAGTCTCAAAGCTATTTCGTTATTGCCGACTGGGTATTTATACTCATATGATTTTGATTACATAAGGTTAGTTATTAAAAAAGTTATGTGGAATTATCAAAGAAAATTAAATCACCGGATCCTATGGAAAATGTTCTAAGTTTTCTTTGTACCGATAAAATGTACAATTTTTTGTAATTACAACCCAAGAATGTTCACATGATTCACCAAGTTTATTTCCATTTGACTCAAAACTGTGAAATTCAATATTTTTTCTTTCTTGCTCATGAATCTTTGGGTTGAAACATCGCAATAATTGGGAAATTCTAATTCCTTTACTATGTCTTATAAACTTGGATTTAATGCATAGTTCTTGATAAGATAAAGTGAACTATATAGGTATAAACAACACTATGGCTTCTTATCTGGAAGATGAGTGCATTGGGCTTAAGCCTAAACAATAAGATTTCACTCTCGTTTTTTGAGAAGAGCCTGAAACGGTACTTATAGAACACTTACCATCATTCCTCCTATTTAACACATACATCAAACAATATATGCTAGGTCAAACCCTATAAACCATCCTTCAAGCCATTTTATTAATCTCTATTGCCCCACCACCTCCTCGCCTCATCTACTGTATTGATGAAATTAAGCAACCAGCAATTACACTGCCAGAAATCGGCCATCAATGAGATTGAAGATGCAAATATTCAAACTTAATACAAATATTATAATTACAGTTATTGAAATAAAACACTTTATTGACGTTCGTAATCGCCTAGTACTGTCAATCAACACAGACATTCGAGTACTAATTACATACGCAGACGTATTTCTTTCATGAGCGATACCAGCCACAGGAGCAAAGGCAGATACAACCTTAGGGTAACTTTACCAACTAACCAATTAATGCAAAGCATACTAACCTATACGTTGAATAGTTCTGAAATTTCTGAAGCAAACCACAGCTTTATACGAAGTCTAAAAGAAATATGCCTTACAAACCCTTTTCAAATATCAAGGATAATTCCAGAAGTCTCGTTAGCTGATTGAAATTAAGCAGTGGTAGCAAATAATTACTCCTGATGAGAAAGTTCGTCAACAAGTTATTACAGCATCGCCTTGTTACAACTAAATCACTCTAAATAATGGTACTTTTCAATTCCATGATATCACCCCGTCAAACGATTTTTCCGAATTCTCAATAGCCTATTTAATTTCTCCAGCTTTCGTATACTTCAATATATTTAAAACACAATGTAAGTCACAACTATATAAAATTAAATCAATCAACCAAAACTTAAAAAATAACTTATTTATTCTCAATATTGACCCCACATCTTGAATTTTATCAATATGAATCCGCTGATATAGCAATTTCTTAAGGATATTACTAATCTCTTTTCTATTTTGATTGATACGCACTCAAGGCAAATCATGTGAAACACTATTATGAGCTTTTCATAAAAATAATAATAAAAAAAATCTTTAGGCCCCCAAAATTATTACAAAGGAACATTCCTGTCCATTACTTTATTTCAATTTATTTTATATATTAACTTCACATGAGTTTTTTACATACATTTTACAGATATTATACCTTATACACGGCACCTCATACTTTAATCACATAATTAATTTTTATTATTATAGAAATACAGAATTAGGAACAAACAACATATATTTACCAATCTTGCCATAGCGGCGATCCCAGGACACATTACACAATTTATAGTACGCACTGAAATTACCGGAAATATTATTCGCCTGGGTAATCTGTTAATAGTTAATATATTTGGAGAGCATCTATTCTTGACGCTATTAAAAGAACCGACCCTAGACTATTACTATATATAATCTCGTCACAAATAAATAGACAAATACTTTCCTAATACTAAGATCTGCAGCGACAATCATCCACGGTAATACCTAGAATATCACATTTCCTTGTTTCATGGTTTCTGTAAATAGGAAACGACCTCTTAAATTAATGTTTTCAGACTTCTTTCTTGTTATCGGTAAAGGTAACGCATTTTCTTTTTTGACGGGCATCGGTTTCTTCCGTCCTTTTAACGCATTTTAAAGAGCTGAGTCATTACTCGTTGCAATATCTATCCAGACCCTTCATCCCCTTTGCGCTTCCAAAAATCATTTTGATATTCTTGCCTCTTGGGCCAAAATATGACATTTCGATAACATAGTTGTGTTTCCAAGAGAACAGTTCGCTAACTTCAATGAGACTATTGAAATATAGGATTCCATTGTTTCTATAGGTCTTTAGGAATGGAAGAAATGGAGTATACATCAAAGCCCTTTACGACATACTGGAGTTTTACGAGCCTTTCTTGTTGGAGCTGGCCAAGTCCAATGATTTCATCAATATAACTATAACATATTCTTCCTAGACATTATATTAACAATAATTCATTGATGACGAGTCATCTCCCAAGAAGCGACATTTCAAGAACTTCACATTATTTGAGTAATACCTTCTTTACATTATACCATGGTTAATGGTAATCGGTATCATCAGTAACGTAAATGTAAGTTACAGTAAACGCGGGTTAGTAATTATACTAACACCACCTTATAACGGTTATTTTCTAACATTAGTAAGAAACGCCCGTGTACGAGACTCACTTCATGAGTTAATTTCTTTCGTTATCGAAATACACAGCATCGTAGCGATGGGTACCTATTCAATAGTACAGAATAATTATGGCACAAGTAATCTATAAAATATAATGCTACAAACAATTAATTTGTTATTTTTAAACACCTTTGTCTACTAAATCATTTGTTTAGTCCTGTTACACTTACTAAATGGCATCTTCTCCTACACGAATATCTCAAGTACAACTTAGATGTGATTTTTTCTCATGTGATACATCAAAATGGAGTAATGTGCAAATTTCATTTCACAAAGTTTGCAGCCATAAGGTTTCTCACCTGTATGACTTCTCATGTGGTGTGTCAAGCTGTAGGCAAATGTAAAAGACATTAAACATATTTTACACTGATATGGCTTTTCCCCACTATGGATCCTGGTGTGTATTTTCAAATAACCTTTAGAAGAAAATTCCTCACCACAAGTTTGACATCGAAAGGCATTTTTATCAATATGCTTTTCCATGTGTCGTTTCAAATAATAATGATTAGGTAATGTAATGCTGCAAATTCTACACTCGATGGACTTTTCATCCATATGCGTAGCTTTATGATCGTTGTATTTGGAAAGGTATTTAAATCTTCTATTGCAGAACGGACATTTGTACCATGTTCCTGATTTCGTTTCCAACTTGTTACTTGAAAAGGTATCTTGAAACAATTTGGTACTATATGACGTCTTTTTTGATTTACCTCCAAATCTTCCTGTTGTTTTAGATCCAAGATGGAATTTCGCTTCACAAGGGTTGGAGCAGAAAATATTTTGTGCTGTTCCATGCGACTCTTCTCCTAATTCTCTCGCGATTGGAACCTGTTTCCCACATGCTGCACACAAGTAAGTATTTAAAATTTTATTGATGTCAAAATTTTCTACTCTATTACTTTCTGCTTCCACATACTCTCTACCACTGGCACAGGTATCTTCAAATGCACTTGTTTCCAATGTATATGCATTTTCTAATGACTTTGATTCTATGTCCGTTGAAATAATTTCAACACAACATAGTGGAGTCGTTTCCTCAGATACTTCCGAAGTATCTGAAGAAACCAAATCCCTCTCGCTTTTGATATACTCTTGCTTTATACCACTAACACTGTTGTAACTGTACGTTGAATTGTCGGCTTCATTATCTGAGTGCGGTGTAAATAGACCGAGTAAATCTGAAATAATATCGGACATGAAGTTGGAGGATGCTTCTGGATTCATATCTTCATTAACTACTTCTGGGTGTGCGTTCTCAGATTCAGATTTATTAGGTTTGCTCCTATCCTGAAAAGCATATAAAGAAGTTTAAAATGAAGGGCTTTCAAATCTGTTTGTTAGTTTTGTAAACCAAATTTATTATTCCGTAAAGAACTAAACTGAAATGTGTTTCCAGTATATGGCCTAAGAAATATATCAAGATATAGTTGTTCTTTTAGCTAAAAATAAACAGGCTCCTACACAAAACTAAAATTCATTTGCAAATAAAAAACACGAAATCATAGCGGGCTGAATACCACAAAATCTACAAAGAAACAAGTTAGAACTGTTTCAGCATATTTCTATTGTGTTGAATATTGTTTATGCCAAGTTTGGAACAGCTAGGTTTAACTGAATGAAAGCAATTTGAACACTTCTTTTCTGAATTGATTGCCAACGTTGAACTAATGAATGAATAATGACTATTCCGACGGCTTTGAGCTAGTCTAGCAAAACTTTTTCCAACGACATTTCAGTCACGTCCTTGTGGTTCATGATACATATTTTCTGAGTAAGGGTTGGTAGCACTGACAATAAAGTGTCTGGGGACTGGTATGTTGCTATCGCGTCAACTAATGTTTATACCAAGTTTTTCAATGTTATGTCTAAAGTAATGAGAAAGATTTAACAATAATGATCTTAAACAATATGTTGGCAACATTCGAAACTGGGATGATTGAGGACGCTGATCACTCCCGGTGTTTTCCTATTCTATCGAATATTGTTTTTGCCAAGCTTGGCACGGCTAAGTGTAAGTGAATTAAGGAATTGGAACAATTGATTTTTAAATGGGTTTACAACAGTGTACAAACGGTTCCGGCGGCTCGGAGCTAGTTTAGCCAACACAATTTGAATAACAACGAAAGAATCGCTCTACACCTTGTGGTTCTTGAGATTTAATTAGTGAAAACGGGCAGACGAGCGGACTGATCTGGATTATAACTAACTCTTTTTCTATAGCTTTGCTATCAAGGGATCTAAAATGAAAACCTAAGAAAAAGCGAGGTCCTGCACTTTGCCCATTTGATTCATTTTACTGGAAGGCGTTTCTAAAAATTCAGAATCAGTATTACGTATGACGTTTGTTATGTTCATAACGAGCACATGAAATAAACATTTGCTTGTAATAAACGGACTAAGCATGTTTCTTTCCTGCTTGATAATTTATTAAAAGACCCTTCAAAGAGCAAACATACAGCAGACTTATTTGAACTTTGTAATAAAAGGACAAACACGTTCTTTTGCTGTGGTCTTAATACGTAATGACTGATGATATTTCTGAACAAATCAATGTTGACTTGCTGGAGTATAAATTACTACGTAGGTAGTTGTAGTTACTTACACTATACAGACACCCCAAAATAAAAGAAATATTCTAGTTATGTGAATTATTTTCATAACACAAAATTAAAAACGACAGAAAACTACAAGTATTTTTTTTGCGAAATAAAAGTTGTTTAAAAGTAGAAATATTATGACCGAAGAAGCATATGGTCTTTGGTTGAATAAGGTGCTGTAAAACTCTGTGCGCAAAACACGACATAAAATTCTAGCGTGTACCTATTGTGCACTGTGGTTAAAGCTGATCGGAGCTAAGAATTCGTCTTAGCATGAGATACAGTGGGAATTCAATGTATTTTTTTCTACGTGGAAAAGTGTCAGCGGCAACTGGCAATTAATAAGAAAGTTTAGTATTGAATTGAAGGATTATCCAGTTGTATTGGTAACGTTTTGTTGGAAGCAAGCAAATGATAAACATTACGAATGTTGTAATTATTGATATTCTTTAAGCTCCTTAGCTCAGGCTGTTTGTCACGATGATGAAATTCAGCACATAATGTAAGCCTGAGATGCCTAAAGTCATAAATATCTTCAAACTACATAATGTAAGTTTCGTTTTAATTTGAACTTTATATTAAGATCTTTAAGCAACTTTGGCTCAGTCGAATAAGAGTTTTGTGTCGTGATTATGTAGTATAAGAAGAAATACTACAAAGTATGAGTACACATATTTTCATTTGCATAAAACTTTCTCTAAATTGAGGAATATACACTCAGTATGTAAGACGTGCTCTTAAACGCAAGACACTAGGACACAAAAAAATGATTGGCTTTAAAATTTTGGTCTGAGTTCGTTAAGATTAATGTTGCAATTTTTTAATATTGTAAATAACTAATTTAGCATAAGGGTTTTGACTGCTCAATAATGAAAACAGGTTAACTTTGATCTGACAAAAAAATGACACCCACGTAAACTGAAACCACACTGTATTATTATAAAACTAACAAGTAGCTAACATTACTTGCAACAACTTACCTGCAAAGGAGGTTTTTCGATCTCAAAAGACTGTTCAGATTCAGATATTACATTCTCGCAGTCCTTTTCTTGTTTTATTTCTGTACGTTTTTCTGTGCACTCTCCACTGCTTTTATTTCCATCACCCTCGCCTAAAGCGCTTTGCAATGCTTTAACTATTTCAATTGCTAAATCAATTTGTTCAGAATTTAATTTCTTTACAAAGGTATCGACACCGTTTTCAGGACTTGTTCCAGTTGAACAGGATGGCTATAATTTGAAAATAATATAAAATCAAACTATATTCGAAGACAATGTTTAGTATATAAGTTAACAATCCTATAGGATATATTGGCTAAAGAATTTTCTAAGAGAATATTTAGTACATGAGTTAATAACCCTATAGCACATGTTTGCTATACTATGACCTCGTTACATAAGGCAATGCACCGCTTGCCAATATTATATAGCAATCGTATTTGTACTATAGAATGTATAGTAAGTATTCTTGTAATGTTTAATGTTATACAATAATTGTGTAATTAAATAACCACCGGCTTCACTTTCCGATAAATTGGATGGCGGAGCATATTCCTAGAATGTTCTGATCAACGCACCTTGTTCTCAGACACTTTTCCACCCGGAATATTTCTTGACATTCCCGTGGAGCGATCGTACCAACTTTGTTTCGTCCAAAAGGCATCTCGAGAGGAGAGAATGAGTCAGACTAATTAATTTTGTACTTTGGGGCCGTTTTACTAAGTAATGACTTCTGCCCGTCTCGACTCCACTAACTGCTGTCTCTAAAGTCTACAAACATCATAGCCCCAGCCGGAATTCGAACCCGGGACCTTCAATTCGCTGACTTGACGCCTCAACCCACACGACTACCAGGTCAACGGAATGGATCTGAGTCTTCAAGTCTACGAAATCGTCAAGAACTGGTAAGCTCTATCGTAATTTATCATATATAGTGAATCATTTTGGTAGTGAACAGTAGGGACTGTTCAGAATTTATTCAACACTTAGCAGACGAGCAGATAGTCATCTATCTTGACGATGAGTCAAGCGATAAAATATCACTTAAACAATAGACCTATGATTGTTGCCAATCACATATTCTTGTACTTTCCTTCATTTCATTTGTCAATTAACTCTACAAATTGATCCCAGTATAAAGAAAGGCATTTCAGTCTGAGAAATGCTAAAACATGTTACCTAATCAATAATACAAGAAAACATTTAATAAATGAGTTAATAACCCTATAGCATATGTTATCTAAACTTTGATCCTTCAGAGTATTTAGTATACAAGTTAATAACCCCATAACATATTCTTATTCAAAACGTTGAAGTGTCGGAACGTCTAAACTGAAAATTCGTAGATACCAAATTAACGTCAACAGATGTCTGCAGTGTAACTTGGGGCAGCAAGTTCACACGGTTGCAGTTACTTGGAACAATTTTGAAATTGCGAGAATTTTCATTACTATTAGTTTCCAATTGCTGCAAGTGAGGTTTGTATACGTTATACGTCTTAGTACGCTAACTAGCAGAAGCATCCACTTTACCTATAAAACCGAATCAATGACAATACTTTTTAGTATAAGATAGAAAAAATTATTGAAGAAGAATTCTCCATGAAACTACCTGATCTGAACGACACCTGGAACGACATACAGGACATGCAGGTTGTACAACAAGGAAACTGGGAAGGCAGAAGCACAGAAGTAGAGTTGATCCCACCAAGAATTCCACTGGGAAGCCAGCAGTGACAAAGTGGGACCCTCGAGGCGAAACAATAAGCTGAGAGGTAAGCAGGAGGAATGTTTTAGGATACTGCGCAATTTCTTATGCAAACATCATCTTGCCGAGAAGTACGAATCCGAGATCAGGAGAGAATACGAGACAGCATACCCTGGATAAGGCTCCACAAACATGACTAAAATTTGGTCGAGTTCACAAAGGCACGGACTAATTTCGAAGAGAATATCACAACTGTACTACGGAGGGCAAAACTTAGTATCAACGAAGTTACCAACCACTACAAACCGTTAACACCGAAGTTTGTAGAAAAGTGTAAATTTGCCTCTGAGGGCAACAAGGCCCACTTCAGTCCGGAGGTCACAAAGAAAGTGGTCTAGCATTCCAATATTGTCTGCATTTTCTGACGAGGTCCTACAAGGAACCAAGAAGAATCAAAAAACGAGAATCCTGTTCAGTAAAAGCAGAGGACACCCCAGAGGGACAAGGAAACACCACCACCCAGTCGCCTCATGAGGGACACCCTAGAAGACCGGCTGGAAATCTTGAACAACTACAATAAGTAAATAAGGGAAATAAGAGAAGTACCGCCGGAGAGACCCATAGTCTCCTCAAGTAACAGCTAAACGAAATATTTGGACAAATACTTAAAACACTTTATCATAAAATTGTTTCCTACCTCAGCCACAATGGTTAGAAAAAAATTCTGCAGAACATCAGAAACATTATAGGCCATAAAATATATTATATGCTTTATAAACAAGCATAGGAACTAGAAGGGAATAGAACGTTTCAGTATACTACAACCCCAAATCCGAATGGCTAAAAAGTCTGCAGCGAGGAAACCTTGGAGCCACCATCCAAACACTAGTAAGGATGGGCCTGGGGATTCCAATGTATAAGAACTATAGATTGTTAGATGACGTCGTAGGAATATTTGCTGGGACGATGAATAACTAAAATCTTACATAAAACGCTTACACATTAATGCAGGAGGACTTGAGTTCACATTTGAGTGTCGAGCCAAACCAAGATTTATGTCTTAGAGGTTAAGGAAGAGACCAAACGGGGGTATATAATAAGCTTACTTCAAGACTAGGCAAACTAAACTGCTTAACGACTCACTGATTAGCCAGGCATTACGTCTGAAAGGAATTATAAATAATGAACAGTGACTTGAGAAAAGAGTAAGAATTCGGAAAAGTGTTTCTTTCAAGAGGCTTTAAGAGGAAAAAGGTATAACAACTAATATAGGAACTTTCGAAACCGGTAGGCCATGAGGAGGACAGAATTTGAAACCAGAGCTATTTTCCCACAAAATTACTACCCCAACTAAAACAACAAACGAAACCCGAACTCCTGGGAAAGAATCGAGAGGGAATCTAGCAGAGAAAGCTGGTGAATGATGAAGCTACATAATGACAGCTGATCCCGTTTAAGACATCTAACACAAGTAGCTATCACCCAAAACGACTGACTAAGATACAAGATTTCAACCAAAAGAAATTTAATACACGGAAATTAGAAACACCGAAATAGAGGAGAAAAAGTAAATCAATAAACTTGAAAACGGCTGTCATAAGAAATAAAATCTGAGCAAAATCACGAGATAAAAAGCTGTGAAAGAAAACAGCAAATACAAACCACTATGTTAATTAATTGAAGAATGGTGTTATAGAGTTCAGAGGAATTCTACACCATCAAGGAAACCTAAAACAGAACAGAACCTAAAACCTCACGAACCAGGAGAAGGAAAAGGTGCAACTTGACGGTGCTTAGTGTATCAGAAGTCAAGCAACAGTACTGTGACATAAGCGGGAGAGAGACCCTAAATAGGAACAGGCAAATACAAAGAGACAACTCGAGTAAAAAAGTAAACACTACAACCAAATCAAGGAGCCAAAATAGAGCTTTAACGGAAATTCTTGAAATTGATAAACTCATTGAGAAATCCATAAACGGACTCATTGAAACACACTAGGCGAAAGGTGTGCACATAATGTACACATCCATCTAAAATCAGATAAAGGAGGTCTTTTATAGTCTTCTATAGATTAATTTAACAGTTAGTGCAAAATGTATATATAATGTACACATAGTGCACACACCCATTCACTAAACAGATAAGGACTTAAGCTTCTAGATAGTAAGCAAAACGGTAAACTAACAGCCACACAAGTAGAACATCCGTTTATACAAACGGGATATTTAGCCGATGTTAATCTACTACACGACAGAAAACTTTGGTATGTATTTTTGGTCTAATTTATTAACTAATGACTTCGGGCTGTCACTATTCCGTTAGTTGTTAAATTTCTAAATTCCACAAACAAACAAACAAATTCTCCAGCCAGGATTAGAATCTAGAACCTTGTAGACGCTGGTATTGTGAAAAAACACACGACTAAAGCAGTTAACACAATTGCACGAGTCATAGAGACAACACATCCTTAAAAGAACAGAAAATCTACGACTGGTGTGAATGCAAGGCTCGAGTTTTATGCCTCACCTCATACTGCGAAATACTAAAAAACGAATTGGAAGACTTTCGTGACAATTATGAGAGTAGGCTTAGTCAAAATGATGTACCCGATTTCATAAATTAATTTTGTGAAATATAATGAACATATTTGAATGTAATACATGTGGTAAGAAGGGTAACTCTCAAAGTTTTTTCAGTCACATCACAAGTGCTCTGTGTGAGCACCTCGCGTAACACGACACACATCAAGCCGATAGTCTATCTCCTGCCAAACCTTGTGTAGTGTGTCACGGTCAATCTCTGCAATGGCTGCTGTGATGCGGGCGCGAAGGTCACCCAATGTTGTTGGAAGTGTTGGTACGTAAACACGATCCTTTATGAAACCCCACAAAAAGAAATCACATGGGGTCAGATCGGGGAACGAGGTGGCCAACGAATGAGAACTCGATCCTCCTAAGATGCACGGCCTATCCAGCGCTGTGGCAATGCCTCATTGAGATGATCCCGAACACTGCCATGGTAATGCGGAGGGGCACCATCCAATTGAAGAATGAAATCTGCACTATCCTGTTCGAGCTGTGGAAGGAGCCATTGTTGCAGCATATCAAGAAAAACATGTCCTGTCACAGTAGGTTCAAGGAAGAAAAAGGGCCCATAAATCTTTTCAGGGGAAATGGCACAAAACACATTCACCTTGGGTGAATCGCGTTGGTGTTCCACAACTGCGTGGGGATTATCAGTTCCCCAGATCCTTACGTTGTGTCTATTCACATTCCCAGAAAGGTGAAACACCGCTTCATCACTGTAACGTAACCTTTCGGCGAACCCATCCTCTTCCATTAACGTGAGAAAATCAGCACAGAAAGACGCTCGAGCAGCATAATCACTGTCTCTTAAGGCTTGTAGCAGTTACAAGCGATAGGATTTCATTTGTAAACGTTTCCGCAGAATTCGCCATACAGTTTTCTGTGGCATTTCAAGTTCCCTCGCTGCCCGATAGGTAGGCTTCTGTGGACTCCGCACAAAACTGGCGCGAACACGTTCCACTGTCTCTTCCTTAGCTGAAGGACGGCCAGTCGATTTTCGCTTACAGATGCAGCCCGTATCTCTGAATTTTTCATACCACGTACGAATGGTTTTTCCAGTAGGTGGGTCTCTGCCATACTTGGTACGGAAATGCCGTTGAACACTCATCACAGAGTTGTTTACATGGTAATCCAGCACACAGAACGATTTCTGCTCTCCAGTCAGCGCCATTTTCGTTAACTGCTTCCAGCGCCGCGTAGCGGTAGACAATGCAACCACGCGGGACATAAACTAAACTCAACTAAACTTTGAACTTTTGCCTTTCCTTGCGCGTAGCTCACATTAAGATATGTTCATTATATTTCACAAAATAAATTTATGAAATCGGGTCCATCATTTTGACTTACCCTGTATATCTGGACGTTTCATGCGTCTATTTGGGGGATTAAGGAGAGAAAAATTTTCTTTAAAATTACTTACATGCGCGAAATTGATGTTCGTCATATTGAAAAAATACGTGAGAACGAAAGGAGAAAATTTGGCACATAACTTTTTCTGATTCTGCATATCAAATATCTGAAGAATGTGCAAAAAATCAAACTTGGCAAGCAAATCGCAAGGAATGACAAATTCTACCGTACGATAATGTAATATCGAAATCATACATTCCAAATGCGAATAATATGCTTCCTTTAAATTATTATTACTGTTGTCAATAATAATATTTTTCCTGCTCCTTTTTGTCAGTAGAATGCAATAACGAAGTGTGGATTTGTTTACCGCTTTTGCGTTTAGATTCTGTTATTTTATTGGGGTTTAATTCTTGACCATTTTCCCCTTCTCTGATCGTTTTCCCATCGTTTAGACGACCCTTTCTATAGACGTTTCTGACCGTGTTGTGGTTTAAAAGAGTTTAAAAGTTCAGTCACTTCGACGATCTGACCTTTCGTGGTTTTAAACGTTTTGTCACTTTCTGTAGACGATTTGTCCCTTTTATAGACATTCTGACTGTTTTTCAGTTTAGACGTTCTGATGTGCCCCCGTTAGGTAAACTATAACCTAAGACAATATTTAGTACATAAGTTAAAAACCCTATAGCTTACGTTTGCTAAACTTTGGTCCAAGACAATATTTCATCACAAGTCATAAGCTTAGGTAACACAGGAGAAAACCTTTACGTGAGTACTTTATGATACCCTCTACCATTTTATTACATATGCCCGCTTGTATATCTCTTTCATACCACTGCACTTCGCTAAAATATGTTTGCTATTTATTATTTGCTATTTGTAAAAAAGAAACCCTACTAGCAATATAGATGAGAAATTCTTCCCTACTAGCAACATAGACATAATTTCCTAAAAGCATCTATGACTTACAAACCGGCAACACAAACCGACATTGCTTGAAAGTACTAATGCACAAGTATATATTGCATGAAACTAAGTGCGCATGTTTACATGCTTTTTCAGGTTTGTGTGATGTCTATGATTTAAAAGAAGCATTATTAGGACAGATAATGAGGATGATAGAGAAACGGTAAAAGCTAAAAATGATGACAATTCTTGCAAGTTACTGGAACGTTATTTTGTGACCTAAGATTATTAATGCATATATTTCTTGCCGTAGCCGGGTCCCAATAGCACGAAAAGCTAGTGATTGTTTGTATGAAAATGTAAAACTCAGGAAACGAAGAAGTTTTCTCAAACACAGATCGACTTACTACATCAGAAACATCATCGTGTTTTATGTTACACACAAAAGAACGTTTTGGTGTTAAGAAAATTCAATAAGATCGATCACAAACTTACCATATCGTAAGATGACGAAACTTCAGCATTCTCTTCTTTTATTTTCACGCATTGTTGCCTCGCGCAGGAAGTGTTTAAAGATATACTGCTATTGGAATCCATAAACAGATTTTCTTCAAACGCATCCATGGAAAGTAATATATATATTCAATATTTCCGTATCAATCAACCATCTGTAGATTTCCAAATTATAATTATACAGGTAAGTGAACCAATTCTAGTTGTCCCTGCGACAAAGGAAGAAAGTAAAGCTTTATACACTTTTATATAGCGAGCCAAACGTTTACATAGAACTACACATAATTTTGTTTCCGAAGTTTAAAGTTCATTATAACATGCTTCTATATGTAATAATGCGTTCGTACTGGCAAGAATTCTTCAAAACTCCAAAATAAATTTAAAAGAAAATGAAAGATGCACGGAAAAAACCCACCTTAATTGAAGGAAATATAGTCTTTACAAAGATTTCGGCTTTAGCCAAAGGTGTTAGAATGACATAAACAAATTCAAATTTCATTGAACTTATCAATTTACAGGTCTAGGTTTGGCAAACGAAATAAATTCACAAATCCATTATATAAAACATATTAAATCGTATAAGCTAGTTCAAGAAATGTAAAATCCTACTGAACTGCAATGTACAGAAGAGAAAACGGCCACAAAAATGAAAATTAAAGAACCAGAAACGCGATTTTCTATCTTTGTACTGAGTCAATATGATAAAAAATAATAAACGAACTACCCCTATTCGAATAAATGAATATAAATTAAACCCTAGTGTGAACAGTGCCAATAATGCTATGGAAAAAATGTTTGGTTCGATATTGTCTAAAGAAAATCGTTCCAAAAAGGTTAGTGCTGAAAATACTAATTTACATGCGTGTTTGGGAAGTTCTAGTGCCTGAAGAATTTGGCGATCACATATTTAGGCGTTACGATAATTCTTTGCAAGGAACAACTACGCGTTTCATCGCTATATCCCGTGAGTGAAAGCTTGTGTAAATACTAATTAATACCAAGAAGATTCGTAACACAAAACGTAAAGAAAACCGTACTGTTAGTGCTAAAGTTGACAAACATATTTTAGGCAGAACAGTGCAATTATAAAGACATATCTTTATAAAAAGGCATATTTACCTAATTTTACAATAGCAGGAAGGATAACCAATGTACCTTCTAATATGAAGAATAGCGACTTAAGAGGTTCATAATAGTGGCTAAAACACGCGTAACCAATACCAAATTGAATACTTAAGAATGGTCACTAATGGTGAATCATAACTTTAAAAAAAAACACAAATATACGATTATATAGTTACTACAAATTGCCACAACAACAATAGGTGTTCACAATGATACTAACAGTTCATATTAAACTTATGTCAAAATATATTTCGGAAACAGTTTCGAGATTATTTAGGCTGTACATTCGTGAATATATGCATGTATTCTCGAGACTGCCAGAACTCCATTCCGGCCCAACTTCAGCACTGGTGTTACTTAAATCAAAATAATACGAGATACTTAGAGTAGTCGAAATAGCACTTTGCATAAAACGCACTTTAAGCAACAGAGACATAAAATGTACTGGACGTTATTTTCAACAACCTTAATGATGGTACAAATAATACATCAATATGTAATAATTCTAGTTATGAACAACTGCAAAGTACAGCCAAGCAGTTCGTATATTAAAATGTGAGCATAACGTACATCAACAACGGGATGAACCTCAAAGATTTTTACCCTCTATTTAATTTTATTGAACTCAAAACTCCAAATAGAATCTATTGTTTCAACAAAAGGTACATTCAAACAAGATAAATTAAAATTTTTCATCCAAAAAGAGGCAATCCAAAAATAACATTACAGAAAAGTAGTTAATTGAAAATGCTCGGCAAAAAACTAGTCAATCTGATATATGCTTCAAACACATCTAAAGGACCCAGCACAAAATTAAAGGTAAAAGTATTTCGGTAAAATTCTTTGAATTCTGCATTTCTATAGTTTATATTACCTTATAATGGGTAATATTCACGAAAATCAAATTCATAGTTTTTATGAAACTAAACAAGTATACTATTACCTGAAGCTGCTTATAACGTTTTGTAAAACAAGGGTCACATTTTCGGTTATTATTATACCTCTGCATCTAGATACATGATTCGAGGTTTGTGGGCACATATTGCCTACACAGTTATGTGACGAGACAAACAAGATGGTACCAAAATTTTGGAAATTGCACCGGGGGAACATGGGTAATTTTGCAGTTGAATTTGAAAATAAAAAATCATATTATAGAAAATGTATATAAAAATTACCTCTAATTTTCGGACAGTTTTAACTTGATATTTAAGTTCTACCAGCTATCGAAAGTTACATTATATAGAACACCGAAACAAGTATACATGGTTCTCTTGGTTTCCCCAATAACAAACAAAGGTGTTTTAAACGTTGATTTTTAGTTTAGTTCGTTGATTAAACGTTATCGCTTGAATGAAGTATTTTAAATCATATTTCAACAAAAACTCAACATTGCTGAAAGATGTTAATGCAGCGTGGATTCAGCTCTTATTTTCAACTATTGTATAGTTTCGCTTCATGCGATTCTTTCTAGTGGAATAAAATTTGTAATAAATAGCTAATTGAATGCTTTTAATTAACTATAATTTTTAGTTTTTTTTTTTGCATTGCGAAAAGACGTTGAGTTTTAATCTACATTCCGAGGAAAATTTTAATTCACTGATAGGACGTCAATATGACGTGTCTATTATATTGAATGGTGCCCTAAATTATGTTTCCAAGTTAACTGTATAGAAACTGCAATAAAATTAACTACGTTTCTTATCTCATTTGCATGTTGAAAACAGACTGAATTTTAAACTATATTTCAACGAACATTTAATTTTATTAATTGGGCATTAACGTGAAGTGTTTTCAACTATAACATAGATTTCACTTTATATGCGTTTTTCTAATATGCACTTCTTGAGAAATAACATTAAATAGTACAGCGATGGTCAAAGTATTAAATAATAAAAAATGCACATAACTAAGAAATATGTAACAATACGCAACTAAATGTGCGTATTCCAGTAGACAACAACCGTTCTCTGTTTTGGTCAACTGAACCCGTATCTTGATCGCCCACTTCTTGATTTCAACTAATTTTTTCTCAGCCATTATTCAACGTCGAATAAGCCTGTTAATAGGCGAAGATTTCGGTATATTTACAACGTTAAATAACGTTTTGGTACTAACGTTTAATCCAAGTATTTCAAACGTATGTGTACTACTGGGGAAATATAGAAGCCGGAAATATTATCTAAGAGCGAAGAAGAGTGTATTTAAATTGAGGGTAAAAGTCTTTGTCTTATAACATTGTTTTTTCTATATAATAAACAATACGATTTGTCATATCTATTAAGTATATTATTGTGTCCGACTTTAGGTATATAATTCACGAGTCTTCCTATTGCCGACCAGGGTAACCGATAAGAAGTGTTTCTTATCTAGTTTTGTTGTTATGTTAAATTTATGTTCCTATTGTTCTTAATAGTGTGATCAAGGTGTCCCTGGTTCGATTCCCGGCGGGGGCATACGTGGTTCGTGCAGTATGCTGATTTAATCTGAGTATTACTGAATAGCGATCTACACATATAAAGCGAGCAGTTGTTTTAGATGTTGATAGGATTCGGTTCCATTGGATATTGAATTGATATATACAGTAAACATCAAGCATGCGTGACCGAGTAGCATGATAAATTATTGCCCAAAATAACACTGCTTATTACCAATTTAAGTAGAAAATGCACAATTCTTTATTAGTGCTTAATGATACCTGCTAATGAGATATGCTTTCAGAATGCATCGATTAGAAATATTCTCCTCAACTCACAATTCTCATTAACGTACGTTAACACAAGCATTTATACCTGTTTTACAGATCGTTGCTTCATTTCTTGATATGTTAGTCGTCGCAGATTTTCTATGCAATAAGTTACCTTGTTTGAACATTTGTTAAATTTCAAGAAATGCTCCTATATGTCGTAACCAAGAGGCTGTTTAAAAGTCCCATACTAAAAACAAAAGATGAGATAAGTGAGTAAATGTTATAGTTACCACAACTAATAATTCGCAATGTTCAGTTCAAAAACACAAACGCTTGTTACCCACACGGCAATCACCCCTTCTTTGTTAAACTAAAAAGGAACTGGAGTTTTGTTTGAAATGAAAATTGCATGCTGCAAACAAAATACAAATAAATGAGAAAAAGAAAAGAATCACAATTATATCTCTATGAACATGTAACTGTTTGACAAATTAGATCACATTACTTTATGATCTGTTACTTTAAAATAGAGCTCTAGTCTTCCACTTTAAGATTTCTAGAATAACGAAAAATAAAGATTAATAACATACATATACAAAATGAAGAAAAATAGATTAGAACATATGATACTTGTCTTTGAAAAATCAAAGCTGATTTGTTAATTACCGAAGTTCCGATTTGAAACAATTTTGAAAAACAAAACCGATAAAAAAATAATAGTTAATAATTTTCTTATTGTTATGTCGCAATGTTTAGTTTTCAAAAACGTAAACGCTTATTGCCCACGCGATGGAAGGCAATGGCAAATCACTATCGATTCGCCTAGCTCTGGGATCTTCAGGTCAAGACCTGCCTTCTGGCAGAACACCCATGATCATCATCATCATTGTTTTTAATAATCTAACAAGCCTTTTCAACAGCACATTACTTACCGACCCGCCGTAGCTCAGTGGTAGAGTGTTGGCGTAAAATTCGGGAGATGGTGGATTCTATTTGAGCGGTTGACCTTCCTGACTTAAATTTTAGGGTTTTTCCTCAGGCACACCAAGAAAATGCAGGAATGGCACCTTCAACATAGGCCCGAATCATTTTCCTTCCCCTATCCGAGTCTGAGTCTTAGGTGCATAAAGGCCATAAATAAAATTTAACAGCGCAATAAAGGCATAGAAATATTTAAATTTTAAATAGATATATATTTATCATTTTTTTCTACACGAATACAATCACTCTATTTCCAAACGGTCTAACTGAACACGACCCAATATTTCTGAATGTAAGAACACTTATTTTTAAGAATATTTCTATTTTCTTTGGCATTGACGTACAGTTTTATAACTAGGGATCTAACACGATGAAATACCTTTACATCAAATAATTCTAATCAAAGATATGTGTTTTTCTAATATTTCTAGTACACGCAAACTGTTGTAGTCCATGAGCGAACAGATCTTATCTTCGCTTCACCTGTCAATCATTTCAACTACCACGAGCGCACAAGATCTTATCAAGTTTTCTGTCTTTTAATGTAAATTAAAGAAGTCAGTGTAAGAACCAGTATAATTACAATTTGAAAAATGTTTCTACTTCGGTGCGAAGTTGAAAAGTTCCATCAGCATAAACGCCTACATTACTGTCCTCCTATACTAGCCTAAAAGAGGAAAAATATAATTTACTACTAATCACTAAAACATTTGTCTACAAGAAAAACAGTTTGAAATTTATCTACATTTAAAAGAATAAACTAGAGCTCTGCTGTAGCCTATATTTGCTACTCCTAGAAAATTTTCGGAAATAAGAATAAGTAATTTATTTGTGTATGGAATAATTTTCCTATAATTGGATCAATCATTAAAAAAACTCTCTCTACAAATCTTGAAAATCTTGAATTTATTATTTTATACCCAACTCACGAAGTCCAGTTGATAACGTCGCTGACTTCAGATCGGTAATGAGAAGGCACGCGGCTTCGAACGCCCTGCCGACAAGCCTGACTTATATTTCTTCAGTCTCAGCAGGCAAATGCCGGGATTCTACCTCAAGTAAGGCACTTTCTCCATCCGTGCCCATGGAAGAGCGATCGTCAAGTTACATAACTCCTCAAAATTAAGCGAAAAGTTGCTAATCCAGCCTTTAAATGCTTTTTTCCTGTGATAAACTACACAAATTGTTTGAAGTAACTCACATTATCGCTCCACACTAGTAACACTAACCCAACATCGCCATCAACATAGACTTTTGTTTTCATCCCCCAAAACTTGAAGTTGATCAACAGTTTCCTTCAAATATCTAGGATTTCTAGGGCACTCCTTTTGCCTTATTCTGCACATTGAACACCGAATAAGCTGGAAATCTTTCTGCATTACACCAGGCGAGTTATCTTTAAGCAAATTCTGGAGAGTTATTTTGTTCGGTCTTGTTGACAGATCATCCACTGCTTTTCTCCTGCACTTATCTCTGAGCAATTCCCTGCCAACACTAGAATTGCATTCCTTATTTTCTGGAATACTTTCTCCTCTCTTCTCTTCACGATATGTATTTCCGTTGCTCATCCATAATAGCAATCAGTGTAGTGTGAAATGAAAGCGAAAGGAAAGGATGCAAACTTGGCAACATCTTGTGCACTCGTGGTAGTTAAAATGATTTACAGGTCAAACAAAGATAAGATCTGTGCGCTCGTGGACTTCACCTAGACAAACTGCACGAAACAACGTCTTATATAATGAAATATTTTTCACGGAATAATATTAAATGATCATTTATTTGTGAAACGATACATTACTTCTTTTCTTAAATGTCTCAGTAGAGCTAGAAGCTGCACAGGAGACCGGCGTTTTCTTTTCAAATAGAAACAACTATAACAAACAATACCAAAGAGCGAAATATAACAAGTCACAATACATGTTGTTTTGCCATACTCCCGTCCAACTTTCAATTGGCGCCGCGTTCAGGCAGGTTTTCCTTTTTATTTATTTACATAGTGTGTTAAATCCGATCTTCTGTATTTCTCCGACAAACAAAACTTAAAGATAAGGTACCGCATTTAATTTTAATTGCAAGAATTGCTACTCATATGCCGATGTTGAAAGTTACTTAAATCGAAACAATGCGGAATGGAGGTAGCGATTAATTTGAAAATAACTACACCCCACCCCCGCTTTTATAATTTTCAAAGCATATAAAATGTCTAATTCTCGATTAGCATTCATCTGGATCAGATATACCTTTCCTAGAGTCGCAATAATTTAAAGTTTCCAACAATCATGGCAGTGTTGACTGATCTTCATGACATTAGAGATGCTAATTTCTTAGCTAAATTTTCTTCGGAATCGAATGGAATTTCCTTTTTGCAAAATTGTGCCCTTATCCCGAAAGCAGAAGACGTCAAGCACATGAAATACATAAATAAAATTTAGGAAGGTAGAATTTGTGGATCAACCTTACAAATTAATCATAGTAATGAATATAAGTTAGAATTTGGCTTTAGATGCAGTCAGAAACGCTGTAAAAAGATCTGTAAATGTTCCGGATGTATCAAAGGTAAAAGGTACAAATTCTGTTGCAGGAAAAGATACAGTTCACTACAAAACACGTTTTTTGAAAGTGTAAAACTTACATCATATTTAACACATCAAATAACAAGAAAAATAACTCAAACCTTTGCTAAAATTATGGATAACATTGAAGTATTATTCCGATTCAAGCTTCAGAACATTCAAATGATCAGATGACCATAACCTGTAAAAAAGTGTTCAGAAACATCTTACATTCGTACAAATCTTGCACTTCATTTTCCTTTGGATTCAAACACCGAAGATCACAAGAATAAAAATTAGTAAAGAAACTCGTATCAGTCCTAAATCTATTACAGAATGGACATCCAATATCCGGGAAGTGTGTAGATTTGCAAATCAAAAGGAGAAACTGACAGGATCTATCGAAATTGATAAATGCCACCTGTTTACACGGAAGAATAATAAAGGCAGAATTTTGAAAGGACAAGCGTTATGAGCAGTCGGAGGAGCTGAAAGACACTCTGGCAAATGCTTTATCAAATTAACCAGATCCCGAGATGCTAAAAGTCTCGAGGAAAAAATTCGAGAAAACGTTGAAGAAGGTTCGACTGTTTGTACAAATCACTGGCGCGGATATAACATAAAGCAAACCTGCAACTTGAAAGACCATTATAATTGAAAGACCATTGAAAGACCCGTGTAATTTTGCAAATTGAAAGAGGAAAATCCACAACTATTATTGTTATGACAAATACCACCCAGCGAATGTGTGGGGAGATTCATCGGCACGTTAGATGCGTGCGTGAGTATGTAAATAAGAAAAGTGAAAACATCGAATTTGCTCCTTCTTATGCAGACCAATATATGTATTTCAGAAATAATATAAAACCATTATCGTTCATGTGAAGTGGCTACGAGTATCCTGATATAAAGCCCGCTTCCGAAAAATACTCGCTGACATCCGATCTGCATATCCTGGATTATTTGGACCTAAAATCTCGACAAAACCTGCAGATGCAACACTTCAGGAAACTGATTGCACAGTAGTCGAAATCCCACGCCAACTGGATGACAGTGATCTGGAAATAGAGCATACGTTAGAAGATCATGACTTAACTGTACAAGAGGGTAATGAAGAAGAGCAGCTACCTCCACCTCCTACAACTAATGTTCCTCCACCACCACAATCAGATGGGGAACCCGAAATTCTCGGAGGACTGACAAAACGTGAAATTCTCAACTACTCAAACGATGCCTTGGAACACATTCGAAGAAATAGAATAACAGTTGAGCTTATGAATTTACTTATGCCTTCCTTGCGATTCATAGACCAGGCTTTGGAACACCTACGCGACAGGCAACAAATACCAACAAACAAACGCCCACTCACAAATTACCGCCATAAAGATTTGGATTTTCTCTTTCCATCGTTTTCAAACGATGAAACATCAAGTAATGGAAACTGCCTGTTTAATACCATAAGCATTGCTTTGTTTGGGAATGAAGATTATGCCTATTTCTTTTAGGCTTCTTACGATAAGAAAATGTGGTAGCAGAGGAACGAAATCTATGCAGCAATCCACCTGTTTGAAGATAATGATGAACAATTACTGAATCTAATTTGGAATACTTCTGAGAAGTGCACAGTAGAAAACAGTTTCATCATTAGCCAAGACGGTTGGGTAAGAGCCACCCATTCTCAAATGACTGCCAACGCATTTGATCGTCCTGTCTGGGTCTTCGATTTGTTTACAAGAAACCCACAATGCGAAAGTGCCCGACACGATTTCACACTTCAGGCCAATTACGCATGAGCCAACAATCAATGTACACGAACCAATCAGACTGCTATTAAGAAATGATCATTACGAATATATCCTGAAAAACCAAGTCGAGCCAGCTCTGTAGCACTTAATTGCAGAATGTACATACATTTATTTACAAATGGGTATATAAAAATTTGATAATCATGTGATTAGATAAAAAAGCCAAAAAAGTTACGAAAACTAAATGCAAAAAAATGTGCGTGAGAGAGAGAGAGAGGATGCTTCTAGTTTGCACCACGTCCTCGGAAACGGTTAGATTCAGTGTAACTGGCTAACAGTGCAAAAGGCGTGCTTGAAAAAAATCAATACTAATACTTTTACTCCCTCCTTGTGCCGCACCTCAGTCCTTGCGGCACCAAGGTACATTTTCCCTTAGTTTGGTTGCGCTAATTTTCAAAACTGTTCTGGCAACTAAGGGAAAATGTACCTTAATTTGTACATCGTGTTAATTTAATAGGTTCACTGAAACATGTGATGCGAAACTATCAAATTAATTTTACCTTATCCCGTTTATTCATGAAAAAAAATATTATTAGTTTCTTGATGTCAAATTCCACAAAACGTAGAAATCAGGACTACTGAAGTTGAATTTATGAATATGAATGACGGTTACGTAAAGTGATATCCAACTCATTGAATTTGACACCGATATTAGGAAGTACATAATGTGCTCCCTCCCTTTGATTTTTCAACTTCACCTGCAAAATTACCCATATTCCCCCGGTACAATTTCCAAAATTTTCGTACAATCGTGTTGGTCTCGTCACATACTACAAGAATCAAGCAAAAGAAAAAGAGACCCGGTTTCCTCCATCCCTTCGATTTCTCAACATCAACTGCAAAATTATTCAATTACACTGTTCTCCCGGTTTAATTTCCAAAATGTTCGTACCATCGTGCTTGTCTTGTCACGTACTAGAAGAATCAAGGGGGAAAAATTGGGGCCCGATGTGCTCCCTCCCCTCGTCTTATCAATTTCAACTGTAAAATTACTCATCTCCCCCGTTGCAATTTCCAAAATTTGGGTATAATTGTATTGTCTCGTCACATACTACAAGAATCAAGCGAAAAGAAATTGGGGCCCGGTGTGCTACTTCCCCTCGATTTCTCAATTTCAACTGCAAAATTACCCATGTTCCCCCGGTGCAATTTCCAAAATTTTGATAGCATCGTGCTTGTGTCGTCACCTACTACAAGAATCAAGCGAAAAAATGGGGCTCGGTTTTCTTCCCTCCAACCTATGTTTCTACTAAAAACTAAAATTTTAAGTATTTATTAATAATCAAATTATGTTTGTTGTCGCGAAATGGCAAAAAACAAACGTATTTTTCAGAGTAGTAAGAAAAAAACCGTTTTTCACACTAATTGGTACTAGCAGAAACAAGCCTGTGTTCCATGAATATATATTCAATCGAGTTCAGCTTGCAGCCAGTGTTTCTTTCAGGCATCTCTCCAGGGGCGCGGAGGGAATGTACCGCCCCCAAGCAAAATTGTAGTTTACTATTTATCCTACTATTGTAATGCTAATTGTACAAGTAACGCCCTCACGGTTCTCTGAAATGTCACCGGGGCAAAATTTCGAAACGAAAGCCTGCTTGCAGCCAATGTCATATATTGCTTTATAATGGGAAAATGACAATCTAATGCAGCGGAAAACTTATATTTCTTGTTCCGTCTAAATATTATCCCTAATCTTATAATTTTCAAATATATATATTACGAGAAACCAGATATAGGTGTTTTTTTATGTTAATAAATACTTTATTATACTTGTATGTATGATA
Organism: Lepisma saccharinum; assembly: GCA_022664845.1. Lineage (NCBI taxonomy): Eukaryota > Metazoa > Arthropoda > Insecta > Zygentoma > Lepismatidae > Lepisma > Lepisma saccharinum. Next base: position 10,709 of record JAGDQP010017350.1, on the reverse strand, counting down.
AACCTGATCGAACTCTGAATAGTTTCAGGCGAAGTATTATATGAATAACTACTAGTAACACATTTTGTAAGTTATAAGTTTGAAGTCCAAGAAAATAATTTCCACATTTAAATACAATGCTTTCTGAATACTTTGTACAAAACAGATAACAATGTCGTCTTAAATGCACTTGAGAAAAACTGGCAGTTATAAAAATACGAGTCATGGTTAGACAAGCTTATTTTATGCCACTGTGAAGATAGGTTAATAGTAATACATGGTATTCAAAATTATAATGCATTAACTAACTCACTCTATGGCTTATTGAACTAGCAAGTTAATCGCCGCAGTAACAAACGTTCGCCACTGGATTCTATCCTGGACAATATCAAACCATTTTTCATCACGAACAAATACTTCTTGAAGATCTCTTCTAATATTGTCCTCCCAACGTCTTATCGGCCTTCCCAATGGTCTCCTTCCATGCGACCTTCCAAAAAGGATAGAATATAACCGTTTTCCCCCCACCCGAGCTACATGGCCTGCCCACCTTAGTCGTCGCGATTTCATTATTTTTACAATATCTGGTGTATCGTACAGTCCGTGGAGTTCTTCATTATGCAGTCTCGTCCATTCTCGAGTCATCTCGTCCCGCATATCTGTCTCAAAACATTATTTTCAAACACACTTAATTTATATTCATCTGCTAGGGTCGTACTCCAACTTTCGCAACCATAAAGTATTACCGACAGAATAACCGTTCTGTATATTTTCAATTTCCTTGATATTAATCGCGATGTTAGAAGTTTTTGGACTGAATAGAAACATGCATTGCCCGATTTGCTTGTTACGTATGATCCCAAGTATTTAAATTAGTTTACATTCTCTATGCCTTCATCCCTAATTCTTATGCTTCTATTTCCTTCATTCCCGTGTTTCAGCATCTATTTTGTTTTATCTATGTTTACCTGTATGCCTATCTCATCGCACGCTTTTACTAAGATATCGGTGTTGATTTGTAGTGCATCTATATCGTCCCCTATTAAATCTACACCATCCGTGTATACGAACAGTTGATTGAAACCATTCAATGATAGCTCCTTTTAATTTTTAAAATAGCTTATTCTAACGCAAAGTTAAACAGTAGTGGTGACAAGGCATCACCTTGTTTCAATCCGTTGCGAATCTTGAAACTATCTGACATATTATTACCTATCCGTACTGTGCTTATGGGGTTGCTGAGATACATCTTCACTAGTTGAACCAATTTTTTTTCGGAATTCCAAATCGTATCAGGATACTGTATAACTTTTTCCTTTTCGTAAAATCATAAAATTCTTAAAATCAATGAATAGCTGGTTCCATCGCATTCCCATTTCTTCTCGAAAATTTGTCTCAAGGCAAAAATCTGAAGGTCAACGTGTATCTATTTCTTCTAAATCCAAATTGATCTCCAATTATTTCATCTACGTATATACTTAGGTGTTTTAACAGAATATTGCTTAATACCTTGTAACAGGTTGGAAGTAGCGAGATTCCGCGGCAATTATTACAGTCTGATTTATCGCCATTTTTGTAAATCGGAACTATTATTGAGGTTTTGCATTCCTTTGGGAGCTCCTCCTTTCTCTATATAGCACTTTTCAATTTATGTGGTTCCGTGATTAGTGCCGTTCCTCCTGCTTTAATTAATTCGGATGAAGTATTGTCTATTCCTGGTGATTTGAACATTTTCAATTTCTTTACCGACATTTCGATCTCGATAGGTTCGATAATCCTCGGTTCTGCGGTATGGATGTCAAATTCCTGTTTGTTTCACGTTGTGTACATTAAGAAGGTTGTTGAAATAACATTTTTACACATCGACAATTTTAGTCGGATCCACCTGAAGATCTCCACATTCATTTCTAATCATTCCTAACTTCGGCTGGTAAACTTTTCTCAACGAGTTTACCCGTTTGTAGAGATCTCGTATATTATTTGTCTTTCCGTTTTGCTCTATCTTCTGAATCTTTTGCGTAAGATATTCTCGCTTTTTGTTTCTGAACCCGAGTGTAGCGTTTCGTTTCGCGTTACTGTAATGGTTGGCTTTTATTACTTTTGCCTGGCTTGTTTTCGTATTTCGTGAAGCTTAAGGCATTCTTCATCAAACCAAGGTTTGTTTTTCTGTTGTACTTTCTCACATACACATTCCTTCACTGCGCTCTTAATTGTTTCACGATCTGCCTCCCAATCTTACTTACATCAATTTCATTATCAATATCATCATTCATATTACTCTGTCGACCCTAGGATTTCGACCCTATTTGAGAGCTCGAGTTGGTAATCTGCTTTTATGATAGGATTATTTAATCGTTTAACTTCGAATTTCAGTTGTTTAGACCTCTTGCTTTCTCTGTTCGCGATGCATAATTTTCTCCTTACTTTTTTGATCACTAATTGATGGTCGGTGTCACCTTCCGCTCATCTATACGACCTAACATCCATTATGCTGATGTGTCTCCGTCTATCTACTAATACGTGATCGATCTGGTTGAGAGTTTTGCCGTCCGGAGGTACCCATGTGTATTTGTGTTCAAAGTACGTGCCCTTTACCAGTAGGTTTTTCGAAATCGCAAAAGTTATGTCTTTCTCCATTGTTGTTGGTCTTTTCGTGAAGGCTGTATTTGCCTATAGTAGGTCTATATTTTTCTTCCCTCCCTACATTTGCATTGAAATCACCCAACACAATTTTCTAATCATACTTCGGCCAAACAGCATTTCCAACTCATCATATATCTTTATCGTTATCAGTAGACACCTTGGTCGGAGCATAGACGTTTAATAAAACCGTGTTTCCCCATCGAGTACGTATCGTAACGTACGATAGTCTTTTGTTTACGAACTCTATATTCTGAACCGCCTGAAGGATACTGGTCTTAATGAGGAATCCTGTTCCGAAATCGTGAGACTGTGTTCCCCTGTAGTAGAAAGTGTTCTTCCTTGTGGAATGCTATCTTGATCCTCCCACTGAATTTTTTGTATCGCTATGTCTAGCTCGTACTTCTCGGTCTCGCGTACCGCCACCTGAAGAGCGCCCGTTTGGTATAATGTTCGTACGTTCCACGTTCCTATTCCAAGGTCTTCCTTAATCCTGTTCTTGGATCCCCCTGAAGGAGTCCCCGCCCGGAGATCCGAATGAGGGACTACTTTATCCCCGGAATATTTTACCCCAGGAGAATCCATGAAACATTTGTTACTATTTCTTGACATGTTTTAGCGGAGTTGTCAGCTCTACCACCTCGCAGTAAAGGTAGATATTCAAGAAGGCGTCCTCTGTCCATCTCTGAGCCTTGCCGATGTCATTCATCTTCAGCCTGAGTGGTAATGGTGATGCTGCTTCTCACCATAATATTTTTGTTCGGTGTTATCTTCTCCTAACCCTTGTAGATCCCTCTACTAACTGCAAGGCAGCAGTACATGTTTTGGTCCGCCCCAGAATATTTTCGGTACCCACCATATCTGGTCGGCATTGCTCTATCAGCTACCTGGGAAGGCGGATGGTGGGAGACCAGTAACTCCAACCCGGAGAATTTTCTTGTCTGGCTAACGAAGAAAAAACTTCCATTATCATGACGAAAGATCGTGTGAATACTGGATTGTGCTAAACCGCAACAGGAATTTGTTGAAGAAGGCTGCCCAAAGTGTAAAATTAAGAACAATGAAGTTTCAAGCCTACAAGAAATTATATTCTTCTTAGTGACATTGAACTCTTAGAGAAAAGTGTAAGGGGCTTACAACAGCAGAAACGGAACAGTGAAGAAACAGCTGAAAGCAATATATATTGGTCAGACTAGTAAAGGGGAAACCGCAAAAAAAAAGTTTGTTAATGGAAAAGAAGTTCTTCCACTAAAAGACAAATTTTCAATGTTTGACTATGATTGCGTAGACAAGACAAGAAAAGTGTCTGATCCGGATTCTGTTACAAGTGGCTCAAATAAAATACGCGGACGTGGCACCACACATGGTTGAATGAATGAACCCGAGAAGAAAAACATACATTCTTCTAAGATCAGTAACGGTTTAAACTTCTCTCAGCAAACATTACCGCCGAATGTACAATAGAAGATACTTATAGTAGGGGAGAGTCACGGTCGTGGACTTTCAAATAAGTTACACAATAAACTTCATAACATTTCTGTTTGAGGTTTTATTAAACCGGGAGCACGACTTGAACAAGTGACCGAATCATGTTTACCCTAAGGAAAATAACTATTTACAAAATATATCGTTGTGATAATTGCAGGGGCAAACGATGTAGCAAGAAATGAGGCACCGCAAGCGTTACATACTCTAAGGAAATTGTTATGAAATCTTAAAAAAACGAATGTTGTTATTGCTACCATACCACAACGCAACGACTTAGTAAACTGTTCAATTATTAACAGAGAAGTGCGCTCAAGAAACGCAGAAATATATGCTCTTTCGAAATATTTTAAAAATGTGCAGGACTTCGAAATTTCTAATATCCCGCGGCGTTTTCACACGAAACACGGACTTCATTTAAAAAAGACTGGCAAGGAGTTTATTACCAATATGATGTGTAACATCATTAATAAAATACTCTTCCGTACTGAACCAGTTCCTTTCCCTGTTCCAGTATATTCTGATGAAAATATCCCAGTAATAGTAGATGACTTGATTTCTGAAGAAAGGTCATGAAGAATTGTCATGAGTACAGGTAATCTGCTTCACTGAACACTGGTTGAAAAGTCAATATAAAAGCAAACAAAATTTTCGTAACTTTAATATGATATCAAGTTTGTAGATCAGTTATGGAAAGAGGAGGGGTGAGCATATATTGTAGATTCGGTGTTCAAAGTACGGTCATTACAAGATTTCAGCATCTAAATATAGAAAAACACTTTGAATCGAGCATAATAGAATTAATAAAATATAATATCATAATTGTCTCTGTCTATAGAACTCCGAACAGTGATTTAAAATTATTCTTTAAAAAAAACTTGAAATAATACTAGACTACTACGAAAACAAAAATAAAACAATTAGTAGTTATGGGAGATATTAATATTGATTTTCTTAAAACTTATATAAAGAACGAATTACTTACATTATTAAATATCTATAACATGCGCCCATTAGTCAAAGTAGTCACTAGGGTGACACCAAACACAGAAAGTGCACTTGACCAAGTATCGTAAAGGCTAAAATATCAAATGACAGCCTGGTAAATGTGTTAAGTACTGGATTCTCTGATCACTTCGCCCAAACTGTTAAAATACACAACTCAAACTTTAGCAAACAAGTCTTACCAGCGAAAGAGAATATTTAGCAATAACATTTTTTACAAACCTTATTACTAAGGAAACATGGGGTCAGATGTATGAGGTAAATGAGGCCTGGAATGCCTTCCTAGACATTTTTAAATACTATTTTAATCTAGCCTTCTCCGTAAAACAATCTAAGTTCCAGGTTTGTAAGCAAAAACCCTGGATTACTACAGGTATCAAACAATCCAGTAAAAAATGAAAGTCTTACATAAGATAAAGAAATACGGCAATAATACAGAAATATTCAACAGTTATTATAAAAAATATAAGCTCACATATATGAAGCTACTCAAGGCAGCAAAGTACATGCACAACGCACAAAAAATACGAAACTCAGAAAACAAGTCCAAAACCATGTGGAGTATTGTAAGAAAAGAAATAAATGGGGACGTTATAAAAACAAACATCGAGCTTAAACACAATAATGAAGTAACAAGAGACCCCATCAAAACAGCGAATCTCTTTAATGAGTACTACTCAACTGTTTCAGACCAGATTAAAAGTAACTACAAAATCAACAAACTAGCAAACACAAGTAATAAGAATACTACAGTTTGTAATAATACAATATATTTACGCCCAGTAACCTCTGAAGAAATAGTTACAATTATTAAAAGAATGAAAAACAAATGGTCAGCTAGTATAGACGAAATACCCCCCCCCCGCAATATTAAAAAATATACAAATTCACATTGCGACACCTTTAACTTTTTATTAAATTTATCTATAATGCAGGGAGAATTTCCTGACCGTTTGAAACATGCAAAGGTCATACCTATACACAATAAAGGCAACAAAGGGAACCTTGAATCTCCAAAATTCTTCTATCTCGTACGCCACAACAAGCTTCTCGAGAAACTGCACAGTATGGAATACGAGGGCTAGCTAATAATTGGTTTAAATCATAACTGGAAAAGATATTCCAAATAGTTGAGGTAACTCATACGTACAATAGAAACAGTATACATTACACTTCTAACCAAAAACCAATATGATGTGGGTGCCTCAAGGTTTAATTCTCGGACCAGTCCTTTTCATATTGTACATAAATGACTTACCAGAATATTTAACTGCAGCACATCCCACACTGTTCGCAGACGATACTAGCATTATCATTACAGGTAACAAAGACAATGAAGTTACGAACAATATAAATACATTAGTTGATGAATTAACACACTGGTTTGCAGAAAACAGTTTAAACGTAGAGAAAACACAAGCAATAAAGTTTCATAATATTAAAAATAAATCACCAACTGCGCCGGCAATTCACATAAATAACAAAGAAATTTTGTTCGTACCCTCAATAATTTTTTTGGGAATTGTTATTAATGAAAATCTAAAATGGAATAAGTATTTGCATGAACTAGCTAACAACCTAAGCAAGGTCTGTTATGCTATAAAAATCATAAGAAACATATCAAATCTAAGCACAGCAATTTCAGTCAGTTCTTCAGTATGGAATTATTTTCTGGGGGAACTCTGGAACCAGCAAAAATATTTTTTTTCCTTGCAAAACAGTGTCATCCAAACAATAACAGTCATGAAAATTAATGAATCGTGTAGACCAATATTTATTTTACCACTTCCCTCTATATATTTACCATGTTTGAATATTTGTGAAAAAAGAACTTTAAATGTATTAAAGAAAAGAACTTTAAAAGTAGTAAAAATTTATGTATTAAAGAAATACAATCGTACGACACCCGTATGAATCTTAACATAACGATACCATCACATAACAGCACTCTTCTAGAAGTTGGTCCAAAATATATGGGAACTCTTCTGTATAATAAACTTCCACAAAATCAAAGATATAAATTCGGCACCAAAAAAAAAAAAAAAAAAGAAACAAAAAAAATCTTACAAAACAATCCTTCTATTCAATGGAAGAATACATGAAACCGGGAAAGTGACGATATACTTTAACAATGTACTCAAAAGGTCAGAAAAGAGATTCGCAACATACTGGTAAAAAAAAGCGTTTTATTCAACTACAGAATTTTTATCTTGAAATATGAAATAATTAGATATCAGATAAAATTGGGAGCATTATTACTGATAAAATAATTATTGTAGGACGTATATTATTAGTTCTAAGGTTCCTTCTATCGTTGTGTCACTGCATAGCTTGTGTTTATATGCAGCTATTATGTATGTATCTATTTAGTTTGTATCTTTGTGTATATAAAACTTAGATTACTTGTGTACCTCTATCTCAAGCATTGTTCTATTTTCACACTGTATAGCTATATTTTTTTATACTCTGTAAATCATATGCTCTATACCGTAGTACTCAATGTATATACATCTTACACGGTCTGAAGAACGCAATAAATTATTATTATAATGCACAACTATTTTTAAGTCTGAAAATACATTCATGCTCGATTGCTCAATATTTATTTGATGATTTTTCGAACTACTTAATTTAGAGCATCATCATGAAGAAATTCCATTTTGTTTGCTGTATTCTGTCATTCTATTCATATTCCACAAAATAATTTCTTTACTACTGTGAAATAAATTGATATCATTTTCTTATTGTGTAATGAAATGCCAACCGGATCCTTGTTATATAAGCTTACTCACCTTTTCATTGCCTCACATTGTCGGAATCCAGAGAGGCTTAAGAAAAAAAAAAGTTCAAGTAAACTTTGTTAAGAATTTACGAATCGTTAACAGTTCTAAGAATTTTGAACTACACTATATTCGTTAAATTATTAACTAAAATTGGTTAAAAGCACGAAATATTTACTAGATAGTGAATATTAGTGATAATAAAGCAAAAAGAAAATCGTCAATAAAAGCAGTATTTTTTTGCCTCATGAAAAAATGTTCCCGCTTCTACCCCATTTTTTTTCCCCCGGCCTGCACATCACTAATCTTAAAGGCATGGACTGTCCCTGAATTGAGGATGCTAGGACTTACGTAATAGGCGCTTGGTGAACATATACATGAAAATTGCATTTTACCTTTGTACATAGCACATAAGATAAATGTATTATATACTATATCCCTATTATGATTCGATACAGAATAACAGAAACATATATTTGTTAAATTTTACTGCAAACTTCCGATTAGTTATAGTTTCCTCTATCGATTATCGTTACGACAGAATATTCAAGTAATTAGACTGCGACAATCATTTAATCAAAATATCTGTATCCCATTCACTGCATGAAGTTTCATATCAATGTGCGCATGAAACCTTGTGCATTTTATAGTTAAAACCGCTTTCTCTCCATATGCTCTCTTTGATACTTTCCGTCACAACTATATTCTGCAGTGGTTGCTCCCTTGTACAACACGGAAATTATTGTGTGCGTTTCTCCGTTAACTGTCCCAGATTTGTTTCAAATATTGCATACACGATGTGTACTGTTCAAGGAGGCCTAGTTCCTTTCTTATTGTTAGGTAACAACTAAAATAACAAAAAAGACGCACATAGTAGGACACTATCTAACGGTTTTTATACTCGATCTCGCAATCTATATTTTCAGGGCGTATGGTGTTCGGACGTGCCCTTGTAGGTCCATAACTGTAACTTCAGCAGACCCTGGGAGCAATCACCTTTGTATACACTATACAGCCATCTCAGTACCTGAGTCCCTTGTACAAAAAAGAAATGTTTCGTAAATTTGTAATATGCATTAGCTCCTGAATAATCCAGAATATGTTCCTATCCTTGTTCAAACAAACTATACTGCAGAAGTATGGCTACATTTTCCCTTTCTGTAGTAATTATGAAAAAACACAAAAGCTAGTTCAGTATTGAGACACATTATGTGAATCTACTAATTGATCTTGCATATTCTTATGTACTAATTGCATAGAACATTACCTCTGCCCCAAATGAATACAATACGGAATAGTACAGCTGTGCGTGAATTACATATTTTAACTAATAGTACAATTCTTTTTCTACGCAGCTTACCTATTACTTTATTTACTTCTCATTTGGTGATGACTGAAGTAATGAGAATGGTACACGATTCGAAGCTTGCGGAACCTTCTGGACTAGAGTTTCTTGTTTGTTAGATTTGTTCTTTAAATAATACAGATTATCTGCGATTAGTTAAATAAGAGGACATTATTAGATTAGATTAGATTAGATTTATTTTCGTTCTGTTGACCATTACAATACTTGTACAAAAGGGATTTTACAGCATGGTATAAAACACGTCACAAGGTACAAGTTATATTTAAAATAATCGAATACAAAATAGGTTACAAATTCATACAAAACAAAACAAAAGAAAATCGTGTAAACATTTCGATGATATACATTTTTTTTACATCGAAATACATGGTGGCATTAATTTATAATTAGTATATAATATATTTTTACTGTCTATATATAATTAGATTAAGCTGCAAGTAAAGAAAAATGATGAACAGAACTAAAATAAACTGTCATTGTAGAACTCATACATGTTGTAATAGGCTTTTTGAGTTATTAACGTTTTCATTTGTCTTAAGATGAGGTGTTTACTTTCAATGTTTCTAATTTTTTTTCTGGCAGGTGATTAAGTAACTTCCTACCTACGTAAGTTGGGAATTTTTCAAATAATCTTGTGCGATTGGAGGGAAAATATATTTTATTTCTATTCTTCGTGTCATGGTTATATAGATCCGAATATAGTACTAATTCATGCAGGTTGAATTTCATAAGCATTTGAATTTCGCACATATAAATGCTTGGCACAGTAAGTAGCTTAAGATCGCGAAAAATGTTTCTGCAACTGTATCGGTATAGGGTATTCGAGATAATTAAGTTTTTTGCAGTCTGAAATTTTTTTGAAGCTCACTAGAGGAACCCCAAAATGTAATTCCATATTTGACAAAGAGGGAGAGAAGGACATTTTTTCTAAGATATGAGTTAATGATTTTAAGTTCAGATTCTAAACATGATTATTACTGATGAAAGGGTACTGCAAAGGTCTATGTGAATAACTACATTTGTTCAGAACCAGTAACAGTTATAAAAAATTAGCTGAATTACCTATTATGTAGTAAAGGTAGTGTTACTTTTTTGCCCATCTCTAACGCGCGTAAACTTATCCTAAAGTTTTTCATCCTAAAGTTCCAAAACAGCGAGGCTCGTCCCCAGGACTTTTTGAAGGCTTCTGAGCTTCAGTGTTGCAAACTACTTTGAATTATTATTATTAATAGTTGTAGTGTAATGCTGGTAATAGTAGTACTGTTACTATTAGTACTACTAATATTACTACTAGTACTACTATTAGTACTATTACTACTAGTACTACTATTAGTACTATTACTGTTAGTACTACTAGTACTAATAGTAGTAGTATTAGTACTACTGTTTAATTTTACTAGGGTTAGTATAATTGCTATTACTACTACTAGTAGTAATAGTACTACTATTAGCAT